>JANBOJ010000046.1:0-75197 GCA_027574685.1 Coemansia erecta | reverse complement strand
ACTTGCAATTTTGTTGCTCGACGGATCCAGCCTCCCAAGGACAATGGTACTTACCCCGACTTCCTGATTTAGCCATAACGGCATTGTCTCGCACTTTGTTTTCTTTTTTTTGTACACGTGCAAAGTGCGGACAGCTCACTCACTTGTTTGGTTGTTGTCAAGTAGAAGTCGCAGCCGCGTTGGCTGGATGAGAGGTAATTGGGCAACTCGGGATTCCATTCGCTTATAGAAACTACTCACCACAGGTTTACCTCCTTTTTCACCTTAAACATTTGCGTACAATTGTTATAGCATAGGTATACGCGCATGCTGTTACTGTGTACGCTGGCAGGCTGTTATGAATCGGCACGAACCGGGAATTTTTGTTATTGAACTTATTCAATGCCGCATTCGCTTTCTCGGCTATACGAATATGGATTTTAGAGTGGGCAATGATGCTTCTGCTTGTCGGTTTATCGTCGCGACATTTTTTTTTGTAAAAGACTGCAATTACTCAATAAACGATTTGCAATTAGAGCGCAATGAAAGTCATCTACAATTGCTAATTGCCTAGTCTAAAACACGATAATTCTGAAGCATTCATTGCTGAGTGTCTAAAAAACAAGAACTGCAAATAGCGAGGTCAATATATGGGTGGTTATAATAATTTTTTAGAGTGCGGCAACCAGGTCACTGCTTAATGGCTACATTGACTGCTTTTTACATATACCGTGTAACCAGCACCAGGGTTTTTCTCTGCCGATTCCCTTAGATACTGAAGTCTCTGAGCTGCGCGATATGCAGCATTTATTTTTCATTCTCTCTTTAATATAATACGCTCTTCCAGCTACCAGCATCCAAAATTTATTATACATTGTACTGTTTTATATGTAATGCTACCTGAGTCACAACCGTCCATGTATGGAAATACTTGGGCTACTGCAGCTTTGCGCCTGGTCACAATTTGAACTCTCATTGAGCGTTTGTGATATGCATATCTCTTCTCACACTGGCCCTGTCATCTTGCTTAAGAGAGAGCTGTAGTCTATTCCAAGCAGACCATAAAATTCGCCAATGGAAGCACTTCTTCTACCATGTGTAATGTTTGGCGCTGCGCGAAAGACACAAGACAATATGGTAATAAAATGAGCTGCAGATGCCAGGGAAAAAGAGCAAAAATGGCCTGCGCAGAAGAAAACAGCAAAAGGGAGAAAAGTGGCGCTGCGCTTTTTTTGCAACCCCAAAATCCAGGCAAGGAGGAAAAATTCAGGGCTTCGAAGTATTCAAAGGCAGTTGCTGCGCTCCGCCCACTTTTCTCTTTAGCTTTTTTATTCACAACTTTTATTTTATAATAAAGTCACATACTCAAAAAACACACGGCGCGTCGATACGGCAAATACGATAGGTACTTGGTATAGATGCAGTCGGGAGGTAGAGAGTAACCACACTGGGCATTACATTTGTTGAAATGATTAATGCCTGAATCCGCACATCCTACTCAAGTGGGAGTGTGCTTTTCTTCTTTATGGCGCGCGTTTCATTGGACCACTATCTGGCAAATAACGAGGCTGTTCTTGTAACGCTATCCCTATTTGCAGGTAGACAGAGTTTATTGGAACACTCGCTGAAGGAAAGCGACGTACCACTGGGCCTGGATGAGCTTTTCGGCTGGAGCTTTTCAGTTAGAGCTGTTAGGCCAAAGCAACTGGAAACAGGTAATGGATAGTATACAGTGTCTGGGCTGATTTATTCAGCAGATGTCATCCGAGCCATATGGACCCCTGGGATAGCGTGAGGATGAAGCTTAGGCAAACTTGCTATGGGACTCTCCCTGATCCAGTCGCTTATCCTAGATTGCAGGTTAATCATCTGTCTTGTCGGTGGTGTGGTTGTTGGAAGCATTCAGCAAAAAAGCTGACAAGAACGGACATGGTTTAGTAAGGTCTCACGATTTTACGCCTCAATTGCCAGACAAGAAAAGCATACGCGTAATGGGCACATTCGCACCATGTTTGCTGGATTTATTTTAGCAGACACGCCCGAGACTAGTCCGGAATGTAAATTGATCTTGCTTAGGCGAGGTCGCTGGACTCTCCCAGTTGATGCTATTCTTCGGTGGCACAGAAAAACGATAAAACAAGCGGGTGGATTAAAAAAACAGGACATGCACGCAACTATAGCTAAGCACACGTTGCTTGACAGCTATGCGTTGCAAGAGTATGATCAACAAATATAATGCCTGTGTGTTTACTGAGTGTGCCAAACACAAAAGTTTTTCTTAATAAGGTATATGTTTTACTAACACCTCTTCATTTATTGATAGCAAGTTTCCGTTATTTCCGAGTCGATGGTTAGCATTTTTACAGATATGGTGTAAATATATTACTATAGGAAATGCACTTCAAAATGATATGCGGCAAAGATTTGTGCGATACAACTCAGATAACAACGAAGCTGGGGATCCACTCGCATCATCAGCAAAATTTTACTTTTACGTCGCCGATCTGGTCCTTCTGTTTTTTGTTACTCACGACTAACAATTTCTTCTTTCTGTACTTCCAAGCGTTATACTGGTTTAACGTTCTCTCATAAACTACTGTAAACAAAACCCTCTAAGATCACATTACACCCGATGGTGCCGACCTCAGCTCCTGGGTTAAAGAGGTTATTTACGTCTCACTTAAGGAAAAGACAGAGTCTCCAATTCCACGTCGACGAAGAACCTATGGACGTTTCAATTTACAGAGCGATAATGGCGTCCATAGAGGCAAGCGACGACCACCTGAGTGACCAGAACGCTGGGCCAACGCTGTTTGAAGAGGAAACAGACGAGTACTCGGATGCGGATCAGGAGCAAGACATCGAGGAAAGCTCCTCCTCTAAGCATGCAATGAAGCTCAAGGACATCCGCAAGAAAGTAAAAGAAATGACTGCTGAGTACCTCGACAAGCTAGTGGATGACGGCGAGATCACCGGTGAGGACAAGAATGCGGTGTCGCTGGAGCTGGCTGCGGAAAACGTACCGGGGCTAAAACGAGTGGCGGCAAACGTGAACACACTTGCGCGGGCGTCGCATGTGCTTGCGAAGGACAATGCGAAAATGCACAAGCTGCACATGCAAAAAGCTGACTGCATCATGGAGATTGAGGATTTACAGAATCAGCTGGAGATAGCTGAGGAGAAGAAGCAGATGATAGAGAGAAAGTTGCGGAGTCAGATCGAGAGGCTGAAGATTAGAGAACATGCGGTACGGAGTGAGGTGATGGATATTAACCTGATGGAGCAGGTTAGGATGGGCGCTTTTGAGAGGCAGGAGATTGAGAGCGAGTTGGATGACAGTCCGGACTTGCAGCAAAGAATGCCGATGAGGTAATGCTTGGTGGGCTTATTCATAGGAAGAAGTGGTGGTCCCTGGAGAGCCGATACATACTATCTTGACTCAAGTGTTGAATAGCCATCAAGTAATGCAATCGCTTGGATGACTGGCATTCTGCAACAGTATTGGATTCAGAAATTTTACCCACAACTTCTTTCTAGGTGCACGCGGACGTCTAATAAAATTGGCGCATCGTCAATCCGGTGTTTACAATTATAACTTTAAAGTAAACTTTTATTGTCCCTTGTTTATTTTCCGCATCTATCGCCCAACAATGGAGAACCACGAGACAGAGTCACAACAACTGCGGGCTGAAATCCAGGCACTGCGTGAAGAACTGTGTAGCACGCGCCAAGCCCATGAAACGACGATTCAGCAAATACTAGACCTTCAAACTGATATGCAACAGCAGCTCAGAGAGAGTACCTCGGCATTCAATGTTACAATACCTCCTCCCGATGTGTTTGAAGGAAAAAGAGACGACGTCGACCGGTTTATTCACGAACTCGACGTGTACTTTTATGTTACAAGCGCTTTTCACAGTGACGATGCCAAAATCCGATTTGCTTGTAGTCTGATGAAAGGGAACGCGCAGAGCTGGACCAAGTATCGCATAGGTAAAAACCCTACGAGAAGTATGCCTATCACCTACGCAGAATACTGCACCAGTGTTTGCAACGAGTTTAAAAGGACGTTGCCGAGAAACTGGTCTAATATAGGGCATTCCGTTGCGAGGAACTCTCAGACGGCTCGCAACCAGGTCGAAAATCCAACTCAGGTTGCGACGGATGTCAAGATGGAACACTAAGCGGCCATAAAGAATCGTGATATAAGACAGGGCATCTACAGGTACTGCTATGCCTAATAAGACTACATAAGAGGAGTTAGACGGTACCTTTATTGCACTGTAATGCCACGAACAATTTAAAGTAGAGGCCGCCTTTGGTATTGAAGGTCTAGCTATTGGTTTGCTTACTTCATACCGCGCCCTTTGTTTGTTTTTTCTACAGTACTATTCGGCGAAATTTGAATCTTAACTTTGATAGTTTATTCTTGAGCAGCAAGCCCAATTGCTTTCAATAAATTAGTTGTGGTAATTCCATTGCTTGTTAATCTAAGGCAAGATATGCGTGTATGCGTGCATGCGCATATTCAGTGAATATAGAACCTGGTGTAGTGCGCCTTGTCTAATTTAAAAATGTATGGACAAGTTCCACTGTTTTCTCTTTACTTTAACTCTTCCAACACTTTTAGTTCTCACATTTACTTCTACTATGGTTTCCATCGACGACTTGAACGACCAGACTCTCTGGCGCATCCTTTATTATGGCGCTAAATATGAGACCGAGCTACGATATTGGAAGGACAGTCTTAACCTTATCGCCGTTTGTCAGCGCTGGCGAAGTATGCTCTTTAGTTTTATGTATCAGTTTGCCTATTTATTTTATAACGATGACGAGGATGGGAAAATAACTATTGATACAGATATTGAGCTAGCTACATCTATTTGCTGGTATAATCCTGTTTGCGGACTCAACATGCAAATAAAATCGTATTTCAATACATGTGAGGCATTGAATTCGATATTTAATCGCTATATTTTTCAGTCTGTAAAATGGCCATTTCTCCGTAGTTTTTCCATCAATATCGACAAAAGTACTTGCACAAGCAAAGAAACTTGTAAACTCCGTCTTCTTGGCTATCAATTTGCTAAACATGTTCCAAACGTTATTTCCTTGAATATCGTGTTTTCACACAATAATTGTATTTCAGAGTTTGCATCCACTCTTGTCAACATATATGGAAAAAGGCTGCAAGAACTCATCTGCTCTCAAATTAGCATCGATAAATCGTTTCTTTACTTTTCAACCCAGCTTACATATTTATCGATTGATTTCACTGATCTTCATTTGTGTTATTTTCCGACAGTGTTTCCTGGGTCGCTTAGATATTTGAATTTGAGAGGGTTGCCATTAAGTTTCTCAATGTTACACTTTTCCGACTCCAATAATCCTAAAGAAATACAATTTACTTCTCTAGCTGAACTTAGGTTGATGTACAAAATCACTAAGATTGCAGGACAATCTACCAGCAGTTATGTCAAAAGACCGCATCACTGCAAAATGTATGCGCCAAAGCTAAAATACGTTTATTTAACTAATCCTTCTCCAGAATGTGATGTAATATACTCATTGCAAGACTTGCATATGAATACACTCAGCATTGACTGTAATGTTCATTTTATAGAGTATTTAAGCACACAGGCATTAAATGTTGCAGATACACTATTTATTAAGATTTCCAATACTGATACTAACAGTAAAAATGACAATATTCTCAATGCCATCAACTACTTCTTCTCGCAAAATATATGTGGATTTGATTCAGACCTTAGTCTAGTTGGATTGGAGTACAATTTGGATTTTCAGGACACGCATTGGGAATACCTTCGTACACTTCGACTAGAATTGCCCATTAAAATTTCAGCACTGCTGAATATAATTCGTAGTCTTCTAAGCGTTATGCTCATCTCTGCTAGTAGCATTCTTACCGATATGAATAGTAGTAAAGATAGCGACATCGTGTCGGATTTGACCCAATACGATAGACAGTTGTGTCCAAATATGAGATTCCTGTCAATTTGTCGAAAAGCGGTCTATAACTCGGCAACACACGCAGAAATGATTGGGTTGATTACACATCTACTGGTGGCAATGCCTTCACTCATGATGTTTGGTATGCTGGAGGAGTTTAAACAAGACGTCGAGCTTTTCATAGAGAGGAATAAGGCAAGCCGCCCACATCTAGACAATGTGTTCATATATGAAAAATAAAGTGATCATACATTTATACAAGTTATTAAAGCGTACGAGGCATCACTCTTATCAGGCATACTCGGACCACCGAGACCGATGAGAGAGGATTAGTGTTTACGCTAAGGAGCGGTTGGCGGTGCACGGTGCAAGTAAGCAATAGAACGAGAATGATATGGGGAGCGATCAGCGGCAGCAGAAAAGATCTCTGGTCAAAGATCAAAAATTGAACTGCCTTTTTTTTTTTGTTTCTCGAATTTCTCAAATTGCACACGATATTAGATAGCTGAATTGACTCTTCAGGTGGAGGAGGTTTTTTCACAATTGATTGCATGCGGCGTTTGGACTGGCTCAGGGGCGTGCTGAGCGCAAGCAGCGCGCTCGTCGTGCGACAGACGGCGGCGGCAACTACGGGCGGCACCGGGACGATAGGGCTGCGGGCGTACTTCCAGGCAGCAGCGGCGGCCGACCAGCAGCTACAGCAGCTACAGCAGAGACAACCGCAAAGGCGGCGAGCCACGTGCACGGCAGAGGACCGGCAGACGCACCCGGCAGCGGCCGACGAGATCGCGCAGCTGGTTGCGGCCGGCGAGCGCACGCGAGCGATCGGGCAGCTGCGGCGGGTGATCCAGGCGGAGCAGCGCACGGAGCTCGGGTACACGCAGACCCTGCGGGCGGTCGAGAAGCTGGCCGAGCTGGCCGGCAGCCCGGGCATCGCCGGGTCGGCGGCGTACGTGAGCTACCGGGCGATCCGGCAGAGCCACGTGCACGGGCTTCCAGACGCCGTGGTGCAGCCAGTGCTCAGCATGCTGTTCCGCGCCCGGCGCTTCGCCGAGGCGGCGCAGCTGGGCGTCCAGCACGTGGCCAGCGTCGGGGCTTCGAGCGGGCGCACGGTGCTGGCGTCCCTGGGGCGGCTGCAAGAGCAGCAGATGGGGAAGTGGACGGGGGCGCGGCGGGCGTTCGACTGGGAGGAGTTTGGGCGTGCGCAGGCGTGCGATGTGCGCAGGGCGGCCCGCCTGGTGGTCGCGGCGCTGGACCGCAGGCGCATGACGGATGGCGGTCACGTGTACGCGCTGCTGGCGATTGACCTGGCGTGGGCGCAGGGCGCCCGGCTGCCCCGCGTGCAGCCGGCCTGGTGGCTCTCCGGGTTCGCCGCGCGCGGGCTGGCGCCGGGCCCGGCGGCCCACGGCCTGGTGGCCCGGGCGTACGAGCGCTGCGGGGACCACGTGTGGGCGCAGCGGCTGCGCGAGCAGCAGGGCTCCGAGCTGTCGCACGCGCTGGTGGCCCGCCTGTCTGCTGGCGAGATTATCCAAAAGGTGCACGCGGTGCAGGCAGGCGCCGCGAAGCAGCGCATGCTGGCGCGCGTGGTCGCCTGCCTGGTTGACGTGGGCCGTGTGGGCGATGCGCATTGCGTGTGGGCGGCGGGCGACCCTGAGGGCACGAACTACCGGGCGCTCGGGCGGCTCGCCCTGGCCACGTGTCCGGCGGACCCTGCACGGGGCGTGAGTCTGTTTGCTGCCGCCTGCAGGGCGGCGCAGGGCGGCGCGCGCTCACCGGCGTTCGGCTCGCTGTTTGCCGGCGTGCTGCGCGCCGCCCTGGACGCTTCGCCGGCGGACGCCCGGCGGCTGTCGCTGGACGTGTGCGCGCTGGCGGGGCGCCACGGGGTGCTGGCGAATGGCGAGGCGTTCGGCTTGCTTCTGGCCCGGCTGCCGGCCGACGAGAGGGGCGTTGGGCTGGCGCTGCGGCTGGCGCTGCGCATGGCCCGCGAGCGCGTGGTTCCGGATGATATGGCGGCTTGCTGTCTGGTGGCCGTGTGCGTGCGTGTGGGCGCCGTAGAGATGGCGCTCGAGATGTGGCGCGCGCGCGTGGAGGGCCGGCCGCTGAGGAAGGTGCGCAGGCTGGTGGAGCATCTGAGGCACCGCGCGCGGCACGTTGGCGTCGAGCAGGAGACCCTGGCAGCCGTGCTTGGCCTTGAAGAGTAGATAAGACTAATAGAACGTGTTATTGTTTTTCTATACTGTAATAGATTCTTCTGCTATTTACGAGAACAGCCCGCTGGCGAAGCGTCGCATGCGGTCCCATGCGCCGGCGGGTGTCAGCGCCGGGCGCACGTCGAGGTGGAAGGCCACGTTGCCCGGGGCATCTGGGTTCCTGGCGCCCTGGTAGAAGTCAATGACATACCTGACCTGCTTGCCGCATCGGTCAACCGTCCAGTCGTGTCGGTCGAACGGCGGCTGGTACCCCATCCACGTGCGCCACCTGGCTCTCGGCGACACCTTGTTCTTGAGCCCCTCGAACCTGAGCAGCATGGGCTGCGCACACTCCGAGCTGTGCATCTGCTCCCACCGCATGATCATCTTCCAGCACTGCTCGTTGACGGCATTGTGGATGGGCACGACCGTGTGCATGTCGGCTTCGTGCGGGCTCCAGTTCTTGCGCCGCATGGCGTTGAAGAACATCTGCTCCGACGGGTACACCCACATGCCCGCCGGCTTGTTTTCATCCGAGGAAGAGGAGGAGGAGGTGGTGTCTTTGGTAGGGGGCTCTTCGGAGGGCTCGTGCGCTACGGGGCAGGCTGAGGCGCCTGAGGACTGGTAGCGAGGCGCGCGTGGGATTGAGGATATTGTGCGCTGCGTCGATAGGCCGTGTGTCTGCGTGGGGTGCGCCTGTTGCTCGGCCACCAGGGGCATCTGGTTGGTAGGGTCGAGCGCCGGCGCTGGGTCCTGGTAGATCGGGTAGGTCGAGCCTGGGGATGTGTCGCTGGTGTCGTAGGCTGCGCTGCTGCCGCCGGCGCCCATCGACGAGTGGTCCACCGGACACCCGCCTGAGCTGCTACTGCCGCTGCTGCTCCGGCGTGTCGAGAAGTCTACCGGGCAGTGATCGCCTGTGCACGCGCCGTCGGTCATGTCTGTCGAATTTTACAAGCAACCAGGATAAAAAAAAAGATAAAAGATTGAAGGAAATGTCAAAAAGCTGGATTAAGCCAGGCTCTGAATTTGTCAGCCGTCTATTAAATCACACTGTTTGATCTGTTTTTCGGTTCGCGCCATTTTCTTCTTTTCTTCATATTATTTCATTTCATTTAATCAAATCCCACACACAAATGAACACCGCCACCGCACCTTCGAAAGACACCCAACCCGTGTTCGGCGCCCTGGACACGCAGGCGGCGTCCAGCACGCTACGCTTCGACTTTGAAGACTTTATAGCCAAGGAGCTGCGGCTGAACCTAACACACACACCGCAGACGCAGAAGCAGCCCTCAGCGAGGAGCTCCCAGAACGAGGGCAAAATCGGCGTCTGCAACTACTTCCTGAAGGGCCACTGCTACAAGGGCGCAGCCTGCATCTACCGACACCTGACGCGCGAGGAGAGCGAGCGGTTCCAATCGTCGAGCCGCACGGTGGTGTGCAAGCATTGGATCCGCGGGCTGTGCAAGATGGGCGATATGTGTGAGTTTTTGCACGAGTATAACTTGAAGAAGATGCCTGAGTGCCATTTCTTCTCGGAGAACGGGATGTGCACTAATGGCGAGGAGTGCTTCTACCAGCATATTAACCCGGAGTCGCGCGTTAAGGAGTGTCCGTGGTACGCTAGGGGGTTCTGCAAGCATGGCGCGGGGTGCCGCAGCAGGCATGTCAGACGGGTTATCTGCCCCAACTACCGCTTCGGGTTCTGTCCCAAGGGCCCGGCTTGCAACGACGAGCATCCGAGGTTCGATCTGCCCGTCGCGTCGGCTGCGAACAACATCATTGGCATGCCGAATTCTGCTGGAGCCGTGCCTGGCTTTTCGCCCGGTGCAATGCCGATGAACCAGCATATGAACCCACAGATGAATCAGCATATGAATCCACAGATGAATCCACAGATGAACCCGCAGATGATGCAGCGACCACCGATGAACCAGCAGCAGCACCAGCAGCAGCAACAACACTAACCAGCACTCTGTACACTAATAGTCCTTTTCTCTTAACTTTAAACAATACACACATTGAATCCTAAACAAACTCCGGCCGATAACAAACCACTTTATACATGGTTTACAACAACATGTTTTGCCATTTATTGTAAACACACACACACACACACATATTATGAGCTGCTGTACTCGTCGGCGCCAAAGTCGTCGGCAACCAGCCTTGCCTTACCGGCCTTCTTGGCCACCTTCTTGGGCTTGCTATCTGAGCCATCTGAATCGTCAGACTCGCCACCCCGATCCTCGGCATCCGACTCGGCCTCAGACTCATCGTCGCTCTCTTGCTGGCCCTTCTTGCGCTTAACATGTGCCTCCTGCTCCTGCCGGCGACGCGCCTGGTTAGTCATCTTGATCTGCCGCAGCCTCGCCGCCTTCTCAAGCTCCTCCTTGGTCTTGCTGACGTACTTGTGGTACAGCACGTCGCCCTCGCACAGCCCCGCCTCGACCTTCATCAGACACAGCTCCATCCGGGGGCCCAGCTCCTGCAGCCTGACCGCCCGCTGCTCGTTCTTCCTGTTGTTGCGTCCGACGTAGTCCTGGGGCAGCGTCACCTCGTTCTCGGGCCCGTCCTCGACGTCGCTCTCCGACGCAAACGCCTCGCGCAGCACGTACTCGCTGATATCGTCGAACCCGGCCATCGATGGGATGTTCTTGGCCAAGATCACCCGCTTGACGCCCTTGGTCACGCCCACGGGCTTTACCACCACCGTATAGTGCCTAAAGTCAACCATCCCCGTCGCGTCGTTGTAGTTGAACAGGACAACGCGTCTGGCGTCCGACAGGTGCATGACCGACGGGTTGATCGCTGGGAACATGTTCTGCAGCATCGCCGTCATCAGCTTGAGCTCCTTGCCCTTGTCAGCGCCGGCAAAGTTGTTGAGGATAATCAGCGGCGACGACTTGAAAATCGAGTTTGCCGTGAACGGCGACTTCTGCAGCTTCAGACAGTCGTTGGTCAGCGCGTACGAGTTCACCTTGAAGTACAGCGTGGGTCCGCGCGGGATACGTGCGATCCGCAGGTTGGTGCCGGCGTCGGTCTGCGAGAACATGAGGATGTGCGAGATGCCCAGCTGGGCGCTCACGGCCACATAGTCCTTGATCCGGTTGTTCACGCGCTCCTTCAGGTTACTCGCTGTGTTGGGCTCCATCACCTTGCGCACGTCGTGCACAAGCCGTGCCACCGACGTGCCCACGTGGCCTGACTTTACCACCAGCGCGCGCGGCGTCTTTGACAGATCCTCTTCGGCCAGCGCAACATGCGTTCTCCTCTTCTTGCGTCCGTGGCCCATGGTTTCTTCTCAAGTACGAATTGGTAGTGGTGTATATAGAGTATGCGGCTAAAAAGGAAAGAGCGTGCAAGAGCAGAAGCTATCAAACTCGCTCGCCGTATAAAAATCTTTGCCTGCTCTTTTTTTTTCTGGCTGCCCTGATCAGAAAATTTGCCAATTTTCTGATTCTCAAATGGAATGCCGCCTTGACATCACGTGCGCCATGTCTTACATCGGCGAGGCAGAATTGCCTTCGAGCCCAGCGGCGGCTCCGTTCCCTTTCTCCCCCTTCCTAGAACATTTTCTCTCGATTCGTTTTGTTGCCCTCTCTGTTTTTCTTGTTGTCACCGGTTGTTATTTTTTTACCACCCTTTCTGTTTTATTTACTAGTGCTTTGTATTCGACGCCGTATTCCCCTCTCTCTCTACCGAGTCTTCACGTCCGAGGTCGTTCTTATCGCGAAACCCACGCACGATTGTTTCTTTCTTGTCTTGCGCCTTCTTCAGTCCAGCCCAGCCCAGCCCCCCGTTTCGTTTTGCTCGAGGGAACACCATAGGCGTCTTCTCGCCCAGGAAACGTAGCTCAGAACACCGAGCTGCTTGTATTTATTTCGCAAGACGCACACGCCGCAGTTGCCAGCCGTGCGTCGTTCATCTCGCAAACATACATATCTAGTCTTGTCGCTGCCGCCGGAGGGGCAAGTGGTAGGAGAAGTGGAGGGGCAACCTATGGCTATCGACAGCGGTGATCGGGCAGCCGAGGAGTACAAGCGGGCGGCAGAGTATATACGCAAGCTATGCGAGGTCGAAGAAGGCCCAGGGCTGGATCAGAACAAGTCGGGTCTATCCGCCGCCACCGCCGCGGGGCCGCTCGACAGCAGGTTGGACGCGTTGACGCCCGTGCAGGAGAGCAACCCGAAGCTGCTGTTCGAGGGCCTGGCTTTGCCGATAATGTCGGCGTCGGCGCCGCTGTCGCCGGCTGAGAATGGCCAGACTATGCTGCGATCGAGGACGAGGTCGTCGAGGATAAAGCCCCCGGTCGACGCGGCAAAGGCGGCGGCGTCACTGGCAGGGGGCGAGGTCACGTTTGGCGACGCAGCGGTTGCGGACACCCAGATGCCAGGGTAAGATACATAGAAAGATGACCCGAGGGAGTGTGGTGGGTTGATGTACGTTGCTCGTATGGTCGCATTCGCTAAACTGCACGACCGAGGAGAAGCATTGGCCTTGTCTCTTGTCTTCTTCCTTTCTGTTTTCTTCTTTGCTGTAGTGGTGCGAAGCGTCAGGCGAATGATGGTGGCAGCGGCAGCAGCAACAACAACAACAGTAGCAAAAATGGCCATGCCCATGTGTCCCCAGATGACCACGCCCACGACGTGTGTGATGCGTGCGGCCAGCCGGGGCAATTCATCTGCTGCGAGCTCTGCCCCCGCGTCTTCCACTTTCTCTGCGTCAACCCGCCGATGACGCTCGAGGCCGTCAACCAAACCGACCACTGGTACTGCCGCCAATGCGCCCACCGCGTCGACAAGAAGCGCAAGTCGCGCGCCCACGCCAAAAACCTACTCTACCCGCTGATCTCATCGATCGACAGAGAGAACCCTAGGGTGTTTGCTATACCCGAGGATATCCGGCGCCAGTTTGACGGCATCGAGGCAGACGTGGACGGGTCGTTTGTGGATACTAGGGCGGTCAAGCAGCTCAGGGTCAACTACGGACCGACCAACCGCGACTTTACGCGTCTGGTCGACGACCACCACGAACCCATCATGTGCTATCGCTGCGGGACGTCTGCATTGCACGGCCCGGTGATCCGCTGCGACTACTGTCCCTTGAACTGGCACTGGGACTGCCTGGATCCACCGATGGCCGCTGCGCCACCGGCTCGCAAGAGATGGATGTGCCCGAACCATGCAGACCACGCAATGCAACACAAGCATCGGAAATTCCGCAAGGAGAGGATTGTTGATCTGACAGACCTGCCGGAGGACCCAAGGAACGGCATTGTCGTGGATATTGTCGATGACGACCCGCCGTGGCTGCAGCAGATGCAGGACCCGAAGGTCAAGTACCGCATCTCGTCCAGCCGTGTGCGTCGGGAGTTTTCACGTAACGCTCGGCCGTGTCGGGTGGAGGTCTCCGAGCCTCAGTCGCCAAGAGACTGTCTGTACAAAAACGAAGAAGAGATGGATATGAAGAACCCGGAGAGCACAGAGCAACCGGGACAACCGGAACAACTGGAGCGGCCGGAGCAGCCTGATACTTCTTCAGTAGCAGAGTGGCTGCAGTCGATCGTTGCGTTTCAGCAGGACGTTGCGCGCTTTATAATGGACACGACAGAGACCGCCGCATTATGGCCAGCATCCAGTACATCACTGCCTCTCGGCTCCGGTTCTAATAACGCGGACTCTGCAAACGCCAATCCGCCTAGTGGATGTGATTCAAAGTTTGCCATGCTGAGCATGATAGCGGATGAGATACTGGCGCCGTTGCGGATTGAGGCGAAAAGATACACCAATGGAGACGAGAGCGGAGCAGAGCCAAGCTCCTCCCTGTCTGCAAATGCAATCGACACAAGCTCGCTGGACGGCACTCTGCTAGATGCAAATATGGACATCCCGACATTGAACTTACCAGCATCCGACATGCATGACACTGCAGTAGCGGCACTGGCCGAGCTCCCCATAGCGACTGTCGGCACATGCGTCGACGCGGGTGCCCGAAGGGAGCGGCAGCTTTTTGACGAGAACGGCGTTTCGAGACACGACCTGGAGGTCGCAGTAAACGGCATGATTGACAGCTGGCCTGCTGAGACGACAACGACATTGGCAGACAACATCCGAGGTGCATGCGATGGAAGCGCAGAACATTCTATCTTTAGAAATACTGAAAATCCGCTTGGCGCCGCACTGCGGAAGCGCAAATCTCGCTCATCGTCGCTGGGCAGCGCACAGTATTTCAAGCGGCCGCGAGTGGTCGGGTGTCTTTCGAGCCCTGAGCTGATTGAATCGCCGGGCGCTGTCAATGAAAGCGTAGCTTCCGACGACAGGCGAAAGCGGCCTGCAAGCGCCCGTGCATCTCTTGTGATCAGAAGCCTGGCCAGAGCAAAGGGCGTCGGCGCGCTGCTCGATTTTCTT
Organism: Coemansia erecta; assembly: GCA_027574685.1. NCBI lineage: Eukaryota > Fungi > Kickxellomycota > Kickxellomycetes > Kickxellales > Kickxellaceae > Coemansia > Coemansia erecta. The sequence continues at coordinate 60,649 of JANBOJ010000046.1, read as the reverse complement.
CTTAGCTAGGACAACAGTTGTGGTTTAAGAAAATGGAAATCGGACGCAAGTTGCACATAGTTTTTTTTCCAGCAGATTGACAACAGGTTATTTTTTGTTTGCGTTCTGGCGATAGAAGGTAAGAGGAAATCAGCGAGATGGACATCAACGTTCCTTGGACCAGTGTCAACTGAGCAACTTGCAAAGTAAAGTGATGCTGGCTTCTGCAAGCGTTGTTGGCGTAGATCCTGCTCGCTTCAATTTCTCGAGAAAGCTGACATGACCAGTCAGTGTTGTTTGCATCCTGCAATCTCGGCATGCTTGCTTTGTTTTCTCTTCTTTTGAATTAGCCGAGTGCAAAGATGAAGGAAGATAAAAATTGTCTGGACCCAACCCAACCAGAAAAGGCGCATGGCACAGCCGGATTCTGCTGGCCATTCGGGCAAAAATAATAGTGGCAGATGAAAGATGGATGGACCGTTATTCAAATTTCGGTCTAGGTTCCGGGAAGAAAAAAGCGTATGCATTTTGGATACGGGCGCAGAACATAGGGCCTGCATACTATCTCATTATCGAGTTGCAATTCTTAATATAAGAACGCCCTTTTCTCAAAAATTGCATGTTTACCAAAAGTGTCCAGAACTTTAGAGCGAGATATCAGCGTTAATGTAATTGTTTTTTTTACTGGAACGAAGTACAGAGAGTGGGGAAATCTTCGATTGAGGTGGAGAAACTGTGCAAAAAATCAAGGGAATTGAAGATTGCACTTGCATTTGACCACCTTTTCAGCGACAAAATGATTTCCGAATACAGGATGGAAAGACAAAAAGGAAGAAGGCAGAATAGAGTGCGAGCAGAACCATTCAAATGCTGCTGTTGCTGCTGCTGCCGCCGTCGCTGCTGTCGCCGTCCTTGCCATCGTGTGGAGTAGAAAGAGAGGAACATGCCAAGGTTCGAGACGGGTATAAATATGCCTTTTTCCTCGGCTACTCGTCGCTGATTTCGACCTTTTTAGTATTTCTCTTTCTTTCTCATATATCACTCTATCCTTTTTTTACAAACTGCTAGAATTTCTGGTTAAAAATTAGGCCTGCACGTTTTCTACCCTGCCAAATATATTCGAGTCTTTGTATATTCTATTGCAGCTAGTCATATTCATACACATCCTACTTGTCAAATATCAATACCCCACTATTTTCAATTGCAGAACAATGTCGTCAAAGTTTGCACTCAACCCGGCCGATGTGGCAACGACCGACAGATACGATCCGAGCAACAACATCTACCCAAAGACCATCATGGACAAGATCCGTCGCCTGCACTACACATTTGGAATAACAACTGGGTTCATCCTCCTCGACCCTTGGGAGATGGTCATTATGAACATAATCATACTACTCTGTCTGTCGTTTATTCTGCTGGCAGTCATTCCTGGGTTTCTGTCGGTCTTTAGAGCTCTGTACTATCTGGTGCTCTAGACACATCCTTTCTATAGCAGTCGATTTAAGGAAGGATTGAAAACCAAGAGGCGTGCATAAGTATATGCTCTGCCACTGTTACACTGTATTTTTAAGCGTAAACCAAATAAATATTGGCTCTGAATGTTGTGCCCTCTAAATATATACACAAATGTATGAAATCAATGCAGACCGATTTTTCAGTCAAGCGCATCAACGCATACAGTGGCTTGATTTACTGATCGGGATTAAGAAGCCTGTGCAACGATTTATGCCAAGTCTATTTGTTGTGAGTGGCGGGGAAAATGATCCAAACACGGAATATTCCATGCAGAAGTCTGTGTCCTGCGATTCCCTCTTTAAAATGCGGACAAAAGTGGCCTTTTCTGGTCCGGTTTTGTACCAAAACGTTTTTTCTTCCTTTAGACATTTTTCAAATTAGCCTATACTCATTACATACCCAATCAACTAATTAATCATGGTTTTCAAGTCGTTAAAGAAGCTCAACTACCAGTACGAGGTCACCACCGGTCTATACATGCTCGAGTCCTGGGAAAAGTATATCGTCAACGGCGTCGTCTGTGCCGGCTTCGCGCTTGTCGCATACGCGACCATCAACCACCTGCCATCACAGAGCGTCAGCCTGTTGCAACAGCTCTCCGCCTACACGGCCTGAACCAGCAGCACCCTATAGCTCTGGACGAAACTTTTCTGTATTCTCTAATATAACTCGTTCTAATGTATACTTATGTCGGAAGTGCATCCGGGAAGTGCTGACCCACAAAAGCAAGCACGTCGTCGGTTGTCTTGCTTGCATTCTCGTGGTCGCTCTGCAGGAGCAGCTTGACAATCCCATGGACAGTATCTTCCGAAAGCCTGCGCTCAGCACAGACCGCTTTGCTGCTTGCTGGCAGCCGAGGCGCTCTGGCCAGCGACTGGACATCGGCATCTGTCGAAGAAAGCGACGGAGGAGGCAGTGCAGCCGTCCTCCAGAGCTCAAGCACAGGTGCGATATCTGCCATCATTTCGTGTTTGACAAGCAGGCCAATGTACAGGGCCAGTGTGCCTTCGCCGATGCACTGAGGGCTGAAAGTCGGCGTCGACGGCGTCAACAGACCGTGAACAACGTCGCGAGCAACCCTGGTGTGGCCCATCTGGTCGCAAGCGAAGAGCACGCTCCTGACAGCAGGCTCGGGGACATACGAGCAGTACGTGCGCCAGTCGCGCCACAGTCGCAGCACGTCCTCGAACCGCTGCTGCTCGATACACAGCTGCATAAGGCCTATAAGATGACCCGGCGCGCCTATAAAGGTCCTGAGTACCGCGGCGTCATTCTCTGCCTGCTTTACCATGTCGCTGTACACGTCCAGCGCATCCTTGAGCTGCTTTGCTGCCGTGAATGCCTCGAGTACCAGCGCGTAGGAGTACGCGTCCCGGACCACGTAGTACCGGTCACTCGAGTTGTAATACCAGGTTCGCAGGAATCGCAGCTGGCCCTCGGTAAGCCCGTCGCTGCGAGCACATGAGGCGAACGCAGCAAATATCGAGTTGAACGTACGGACGGTCGGGCGCACGGGTGGCTGTGCGCTGACAAGCTCGTCTACAGTTGCCTCGAGCACGGCCAGATCGACCTTGGGCTGTCTAGCCAGCGCAGACAGCACGCTATTGTAAATGTACTCGCTCGGCGGTATCCCATGTTCGGTCATCATGTTCTTATACTCAAACATGCTTCTGATGTCGCCAGCACGGCCGCATGCATCAACCATGATGCTGAAGATGTGCACATCGGGCTTAATCTTGTGCTTGCTTATAAGCTCAGAAAACACCGCCTTGGCCTGCTCGAGCCGCCCAGCCTTGTTCAGCGTATCGAGAAGCATTCCGTATGTAACGACGTTCGGCGGCACGCTCTGTTTGCGCATGTGGTCGATAAGCTGGAGTACCTGCTTAAATTCGTTATTCTGCATTGCCGCGCGGATTAGCGTGTTGTACACACGAACGGTGTCCAAGGCACCGCGCTTAGCCAGAATATCTACGGTCTCGATTGGATTAAAGGGTAGCGACCGGACCAGCTTGATCGACGGCATAAAGCCCTGGGAGGCAGAGATGGCGAGAAGCCGCTTGAGCTCATCCAGCCGATCCTCCCTAAGTGCTGCATCAAGTAGGATGCTGAATGTGTACCCGTCGGGAGACATTCCGCTCTCCTTCATAAGCTTGACCTCTTCTAATCCCGCATTTAGTCCATTGTGGCTAACCACCCCCTCAAGAATCACATTACGCATGGCAAGGTCCGGCTCGATTCCAGCCTGGCTCATCTCATCCAGCAGCTCGAGGGTTCTGGCAAAGTTCCCAGCCTTGCACTCTGCGGCAACGATACACGTATACGTCTTGATGTCGATTGCGCTAGCCAGCTCTGTCTTCGATTTGCCAGCTACAATCTGACCATCGGCGACTCTCTGCTTGATCTCGAGCCAGAGCTGTCGCGCATTCTCGATCTCACTCGGAACCTTGCTATATCCCTTGAGCAGTGTGCGGTAAGGCCGGATACTCGGACGTATCCCACGCAAAAGCATCCGTGACACCCATTCGCGCGCATGCTTAAAGTCCATCAGCGCAACGTTGATTGCAATCATCTCCTGGTATGTGTACCGATCGGGTACGCATCCGGAGTCAGTCGCAGCTCCATACACTGTCAGCATTCTGGTCATTGTCTGTGCTGTTGGTGCGCCTGCCCCGCCATTCCTAGCACTCTTTTCCGAGCCTCTAAGCAGTGCCAGTGTGCGGTTAAAGTCGATATCGCGCAAAAATCTATGCGAATCGCGCGAAAGCCGGCTAAACCGCAGCCAAGTCTCGTCGCTGTCCCACAGATGCGCATGAAGGCTGTGTGTGTATTTTTCGGCATGGTGTTTTGCCTCAGAATCATCCACTACATTGTCCTCTTCTATATGTCGAGCAGGCCGGCGGCCGGTACCATTGTGAATGGGCGTTTTGTCTCTGGGTTCTGGAATGTACGAGGAACGTTTAGGAATCTGCTGCTGTTCCTTCGGAAGTTTGTTAAAGTAGAGCTCAGAGAGACTACGCAAAAGCGTCATACCGACAGGCCGTGTGCCTCTGACTCGCGATATACTCCGTACGCCGAGCCGGTACATTTTTAAACTATAGAATATCAGTAAAGCATTAGAGAGGTAAGCTGTAAAAAAATCGAGGATCGGTGCCGATTGTTATATGCCTTTGATCTCCGTAATTTTTAATGAAAATTTAGAACCAATGATCAGGATTAAATTTATCGATGGTTGTTCAGGCAAGAGAGACACAGCTATCAATATCATCGGCCAGGTTGTTATTTGCTAAAGATTGTTGACTAGTCATTAGAGAATGACGCGGTAATACCATTACTGGCTACTAGCTAACTAAATTAATGAGTGAAAACAAACATTATCGCAGTGGTTGTCTTTTAGCAATTATGTGCTTACAGTTTTAGAAAACCTCGATACCACAGTTCTCGTCAGCAGATCAGCTTTGGTAGTCAACCTAGCAACTCAGATCGATATGATTCTAGACCAACTCTAGAGCTACATATACTTGCAAGACCAGAATCATATTGACATGACAAAATATAATTTAATTTCGGTTCAATCAAGAAGTAACAGCCTGTTTCAAACGATGTTTCATGTTGGACGTGACGAGGTCAGATTGGCGCTAAAAAGAACTCTTGCAATCTTAGTTCTTCTAGTTTCTGCCTTTAAAAATATACTTTATTTTTAAACCTTATTTACAAAACAATGTTGTCTATCGAACTATCAAGACGTGATGTCCGCGCCATGGTTTTAGCATACGCCTATCTAGACATGGACTCAAAGGACATATACGAGATTATAAAATCCAATCACCCTGATTTTGCACCTTCTCAGCAAACAATTAATTCGTGGGTTTGGAAGTATCGCCATGGACACATGATGCTTGAGGATGAGCCTAGATCTGGACGTCCAATCATCTAAATTGCAGAGCTATACAGAGACAAGATTATTCAGACAATAAGAGATTCGCCGGTAACCAACTCCCATGACCTAGCTGCCACATATGGTTGTTCGACTACCACAATGCGAAGAACACTGGGTGATATTGGATACAAATGGATACATGATCGATTGCTGCCTAAGCAGCTTTCTGACACTCGCCTGCAAGATCGGCTCAACTTTTGCAATGCGTTTCTCGAGACGTACCGTTCAGCATCTGTCAACACCATGTCCAACCTTGTTGTTTGGAGCGAGTCGCCTGTATATCTCTACAACCCATCCGACGATTAGAATTGCAGGACATGGGCGTTCAAAGAGCACTACCCGGAGGATCATGTTCATGAAACAAAGTGTATAAAAAGGTTTCTGTTCATCGTGTTCTTCTCCAGAACGGGTATCGTTCATGCCGGCGTTGTTAGAGATAAATCTAACAACAAGTCTGCGCCCTATGTCAAAACAGCCTTCGAGCAGATGATCCAGAACTGGAAAGAGACACACCCAAAATCAGACCCATCCAACATCAATTTGAGCTACAGTACCATGCCGTCATCCAGGTCCAAACCCGCAGCCGACTTTATCGAGCAAGCTGGGATGGATTCTATCCAGACGCCGCTTTACGCGCCAGATCTAGATCCATTCGCATTCTGGATGTATCCACAAGTACTCGATATGCTAGGTTGCAAGTATTACTCGGGTCGTAAAGGTTTAAAAGACGCGTGGGTTTCCGAGCTCCGGGCTTTGAAAGACGACGACTTTCAGGACAATTTTCGAGACTGGGTCAAAAGATGCAAGAGCGTTGCTTCAAAGAACGGTGACTACTATTAAATATAATACATTATCCAATATTTAAAATTGTATGCAATGGGTATTCGAATACTACATTTGGGCTTACTGCTATCTAAATGTAGTGTAGTATCCATCCATATTCTGCCTGTTACTCCATCTAGCTATCAGAAGGGATGCGCAGAACAAAGATGACGTGTCTATTTCCTTGTGAACCTAGACATTATAGAATATTACGTATACCAACAGCAAACCAAAATGTCAAAAACCGGCTATATTACGTTGCCGCTGCGGCTCAAGACCAGCGACACAATCCTGGGCCGCCTGCACAACATCACGTTTATCACAACCAGCGTGCTCACGACACTCTACAAGTACTATGTCCACGGACCCGAGTCACCCAAATGGACGCTGCGGTTCCACGTAATCAAAAACATCCTCCACCGCTACCTCAGCGAGTCACTCCCGCACACCACGCCCAACAGCCTTACGGAGCAGATCGACTTTTCCTTCATCGCAAAGTACATCGAGCTGAACAACCTCCCCTCGCGCGCACTCACAGTCGACGCCGGGAGGAACAGCGAGTTCAACATAGACGCCTCGTCTCTCTGCATGCCCTACAAGCTGGACAAGTACGGAGTTTCGGGCGACAAGCTCAACGCCCTGGCCGAAGCCGACCGTTGCGCCAATAGAAAGATCTCGTGCCAGGTGGTGGTCGGAGCAAGCCTCTATAAGTGCGCATGCTCGGGCGAGCGGCTGCTGGGCTTCCGGCCGCTTTCCTCGGACGAGCGCGTGGTGCTGCATTTCCACGGCGGTGCGTACTGCGTGGGCGAGCGCAGTCTGACGCACCTGTACGTGTACGCGGAGATGAGCCAGGCCACGGGGCTGCGCGTGTTCTCGCCCAACTACCGTCTGGCCCCGGCCCACTGCTTCCCGTGCCAGCTCCACGACTGCTTCCTGGCTTACCGCCATATGCTGGCCTTGGGGTTCCAGCCCGGCAATATTACCTTGGCCGGCGATAGCGCCGGCGGCGCACTTGCCGTGGCCCTACTGTTTATCTTGCGCGAGATGGAGCTCCCCATGCCGCGCAACCTGCTGCTGGTGTCGCCGTGGGTCGACTCGACGTGCTCGGGCGCGTCGTGGGTATCCAACCAGGGCAAGGACTACCTCCCGGGGCTGACGCTGGAGGACCCGTTCCACCCGACGAGGATGTTTTACCAGGCGGGGCGCATGTTTGACGAGCAGATGCTGCAGGAGCTAAAGTGCCCGCTGGTGTCGCCTGTGTTCGGCTCATTCGAAGGGCTGCCGCCGATGCTCGTGCAAATGGGCCAGGACGAGCTGCTGCGGGACGACATCAGCGAGTTTGTCCAGAAGGTCAAGCAGCAGGGCGGCAGCCCTGCTATCCTCGAGTCCTACGCAGACATGCCACACGCATTTATCCTGCTGCACTTTACCGAGTCAGCGCAGAGGGCGTTTGAGAATATGCGCAAGTTTCTTGATCTACATTAAATATTATAAAAGGAATGTTGTTTGTTCTATACATGGCCTGAAGAAGAGGACGCAAAGATCTTCAGGAGGAGCATTGGGTATGCTGGCGCGAGGAAGGTGGTCAGCGTGCTGTCGAGGTCGTCGACGATAAGGTTGATGATGTGGTTCGGCGGGAAGGGGTTGGACGGCGACGCGTTGTTCTTTGCATCCGCATTCAGTTGCTGTTGCTGTAGCTGGTGCTGCTTCTGCTGGTGCTGCGATTGCTGAGAATCAGCGCCCAAGATGCCCGCGATCCTTTGCTGCTCATCGGGCTTCTGCTTTCTCGCCAGCTCAAGCATCTTGTCCTCATCAACCTCAAGCACCAGCTTGGGATCCGACAGGGCCTGGATCCCATTGGCGAACATATATATCGCGGGAGCCCAGTGCTGCAGCGACCTGAGGAGACACAGGACGTGGCCCAGGCGCATCTTCGTCTTGCGCATGCTCGCCCGATCGCGGATGCCCATCTGGCCCACCAGCATGCTCAACACCTCGCCGGCAATGGCCACGTACGTCGTGCCGTACGAGAACAAGTTGAGCCGCAGCATGAAGCTCAGCTGCACCACGTTGCACAGAATGTCGATCGACTCGTAGCACTGCATGCGGCACCGATGGAACATCATGTTGCGCTCCCACACGCTGCTCTCTCCGCCACTGCCGCTGCCGCTGCCGCTGCCACCGTCAGCGGTGGTGGTGCCGAACCAGCCGGCCTGCGTGTTGCCCAGGCCCAGATCGACGGCCTCGATGTAGTCCCGCAGGCCAAACGCCTGCGTATGCATGGTGGTCGCCGGGGCGCCCAGGTTCTCGCCGAGCATGCCCAGCAGGGCGACGCGATTAGCGCGGATCAAAAAGGTGTTGTACAGCCCGTAGGTCATGACCAGCTCCTTGAAGTCCATGATCAGATTAGCGTCCTCGCCATGCGTGGCCGGGCTGAACGCGGCCCTGGTCAGCCGCATGACCTTCTCCTGCGTGATCTCGAACTCCTTCGGCAGCGAGTACATCCACCGCTTCAGAAGCTCCTGCTGCGACTGCAAAAGCTGCAGGTAGCTGGGCAGCGTGCGCCGGCCCTCGCAGTACTCGCGCTGGATCCGGTACAGGTGGGCGCCCAGGGGCAGCATGCGCTGCAGGTAGGCGGTGATCTTGTAGTTGGGCGTGATCTTGCGCCACTCGGCCGGCCGCCAGCCGCTGAACTCGGGGTCGTTGAAGCCGCGGAACCACACGGAAGAGGAGGGGCCCGGAGACTGCGCCGACTGCGGCCAGCTGTTGGCCGGCACCAGCGTCAGCAGGTCGATCTCGCAGGGCAGGTCGGGCGAGAAGTACGCCCCGTTGCTGGCGGCCTGCGGCAGCGCCTTGGGGTCGAGGTTGAGCGCGAACGGCCGGTCGAGGCTGAAGCAGCTGACCAGGTGCCACTGGAAGCCCACCCAGAAGGTGTACACGTAGTAGTCGTACTCGAACGTGCGCTTGAGGCTGGACGGCACGCCGGTCCAGGGGAAGGCGTGCCCGTGGAACGTCGTCTTGGCCAGCACGTCGGCGGCCATCTCGTAGTGCTGCATCATCAGGTCGTAGCGCGACGACTGGAACTCGTAGCGGCCCAGGAGGTACAGGCTCAGGGCGCTCCACAGCGACGGGCTCTGCACGGCCAGCGGGACGTCGCGCACAGCCACGTCGTAGCAGATCTCGTCGAAGTTTGCCGGTAACTGGTGCACGAGCTCGGCAGACACCACCTGGCCGCGCGCCATGCTGGCGATGTAGGCGAACAGCAGGATGCGCGGGATGATGCCCTTGAGGATCATGAACCACGACAGCTCGATGTCGACGTTGACCAGCGACGTGCGCGTGCTGCCGTAGATGCCCCGCATCACCTTCAGCAGCACCGAGGGCGAGAGCTCGGCCGGGAACTCGCTGGCGTACGTGCGGATGATCTCGGGCACAAAGTCCTCCGGGTACTTGGACTCGTGGGCGGCAGCGGCGCCGTTCAGGGCCGGCCGCTTGGCCCGCGGCCGGTCGCAGGAGGAGGCGGAGTTCGGCGCCAGCGGGGTGTCAGAAGAGGCGCCGAGGCTGGGGCTGCGGCCGTTCGGCGGCTGCATCGCCGCGTACATGCGGCCCATGGTGCCGCCGGGCGTGGCCACGCGCGCGTGCGCGTCTGAGTCCTGCGACCCGCCGCTGCGCAGCGACGACGACCTGCGGTTGCCGCCGTAGGGCAGCGGCAGCCCGCCCAGGTCGCCGAACGCCGCCGGCTGGTACATCTGCTGGCCCGATACAGCCTGGCTGGCCATGGCCGCCGTGGTCGCCGGGGCCAGCAGCCCCTGGATGCTGAACGCGTTGGTCGACTGCGGCGGGCGCACGCCGACCATCGGCTGCTGCTGCTGGGGCGTCGATGCAAACGGGGTGGCTGGGCCGGGCTGCGCCACCACGCCGGGGCCGATATTGCCGCCGTACATGATCTGTGACGTCAGGTTGCCCAGCAGCGCGTCGTTGTCGGACGTGGCGGCCGAGCGCATGGGCGTGAGCGGCGTCTCCTGGTATGCGCTGGCGAGGCTCTCGAGGTTCGAGATCACGGCGGCGCCGGGCTTCTGCTGGCTGACCCACTCGGGGATGGTCTGGCTGCGCGGGTTCGAGAACGGCGACATGAAGTTGTTCACGCCCTGTAAGATCGGCTGCGGCAGCTGCTGCGTCAACGGGTACATGTCGCCCGACAGGAGCTGCGTGAAGGCGTTCACCTCGTAGTTCGCCTCGTAGGCGCCCAGCGAAGGCTGCTGCTGCTGCAGGGGTGCCTGCGTCACCTGCGGCATGTATACGGGGAGGCCCGAGGAGACGGGAGCAAACGACAGCGGGGCATGGCCGTTGATACCGCCGTTGGCGGCACCGCCGGGCGTGCTGCTGTGTGCCGGGATCGGCAGGATGTTGGCCATGGGCATGCTGTGCGCCGGCGGCTGGTCCATGCCCGGCTTGTTCTTGCGGAACCTGCGCGACCGCCGGTACTCGCATGGCACGCCATGCGACTGGCACAGCGAGCACGTCGGCCGCTTGCCGTCGCACCGGCGCTTCTTCTCCCGGCAGTGGTTGCACGATGTGAGGTACGGGACGTTGAACATGTGGGTGCGTGGGTGGATGTGAAGGACGGGTGGATCGATTAGCAAAGAGTAAGGAAAGAAAGATGAAGAAATAAAAAACACCCCTGTCGAGAGGTTACAATATGGTGCTTTGTACAAGAGCAAAAAGAAAGAAAGAGATGGAGCGATAGCGGAGGCGGAAGTTCTGCAGAGAAGGAAAACCTGCTGGGTGGATATAATTTATACAGTCAGATCGGGCGAAATCAACGCACGGGCTATGGCGGCTACACGAGTCACTTGATGTCTGCGCCGGGCCAGGACAGGACAGGACGGGACAGGACAAGCGAGAACAAAGGAGGAGACAGAATAAATGGCTTTTTTTTTAATCTAAACTCTGCAGAAGAAAATAAAGGGGTAAATTTCTAGCTTTTAAGAGAAAGAAATGTGTGGAATTCCGCATCGCAAAAGGGGGTGTGTGTGCTTTTTGGGGGGGGGGGAGGAAGAGTGAAGCGAAGGAGGAGGGGTGGCAGTTGAGCAAATTATCAAAGCGCTCGTGCGACGATGGGGGCACATGTTCCGATTACGTGAAACACAAACGCGCGCTTCGATTGTTTGTTTGTCCGTCCCGTCTGTCTCACAACGAGGCCAAACAATAGCGACCAAAAATAAAATAAAAGAAAAGCCCCCCTTCCACTCACTCACGCATCCCGTGACCCAGGGGAGGCCTTGCCCCGGTTCCCGCCACAGAACCACCGCCGCCTGCGCCGACTCCGCCTCTGCCGCCGAACAGCCCACCGACGCCCTGTGACGACGACGACGTAGTGGCGGTGGCGGTGGCACTGCCTGCGGGGATAAGCTTGAGCAGCAGGATCGGGTAAGCAGGGGCCAGGAACTCGGCCAGGCTGAGGCCCAGGTCGCTGATAATCAGCGAGATAATGTGCCTCGACGGGAACGGGTTGGGGAACTCGGGGATGGGGTCGGCGGCGCGGTAGCTCAGCGTCTCGTCACGCCGTACGTCCGTCGACAGCTTGACCCCGCGCGGCGCGATTGAGTGCAGGATATTGGTGCGCGCGTCCTTCACCGTCTCGAGCGCCCGCGGCAGCCTGACCACACGCCGCCGCTTCGGCGGCATCTCAGCGCCCTCCCCCTCCTTGCACTCCTCGCCTTTGCCTTTGCCATTGACTCCGACCTCATCCTCCTCGCCCTCATCTTGATCTTGACCCTGATCCTGATCCCCACCGTCGTTGTCCGACACGGCCGCCGACTCGACCGGCGAGTCCGACATGTCGAGCATGGCCGGGTCCATGACGTCACGCTTGAACTGCCGAAAGTTGCGCGGCTCGTCCAGGCACAAAAGCGGGTCGCTCAGGGCCTTAATCCCAGCCACAAAGATATGCAGGGCGGGCGCCCAATGCCTTAGCATCCTGAGGATATTGAACACGTTGGACAAACGGGCCTTTGCGCGCCAGGCAATGTTGGCATCGCGGTTGCGCAGGAAGCTGGTGTACACGATCAGGAGCTCAAAGATCGTGAAGATGATAGGCGACCCGAGCGTGTAGAAGTTGAACCGGCAGGCGTAGGCCGCCTGCACGATGCTGCACAGGGCGTTGGCTGACTTGATCGCCTGGATACGGCACCCGTGGAAGTACATGTTCATGTGGCCCAGCCCCTCGCGCACCATGGCTGGCGGGCTCGGGCAGTCGTACAGGTCGCGGATGCCGAACGCTCCCGTGGCCACGTCCGGTGCCGGCACATCCACGGGCTCACCCAGCATGGTCTTCATGACGTATCGGTTGGCGCGCACCACGAACGTGTGGTACGTCATCAGCAGCATAATCACCTCCTTCAGCCGCGACGCCCGCAGGTCGATTTCGCGCTGCGACGTCGAGGACGCCGGCCGAATCGCCTCCAGGTACCCGTCCACCATGGCAGTGTCCAACACGAGCTCTGGGGGCAGCGAGTACCGCCACATACGCATTCGCTCTTTGTACACCCACAGGCCCTTCAGCAGCTGGCCCAGCCCCGCCTGTCCGCGCCGCGCCTGCCCTGCCAGCACGAAGAACCGCGCGAACACCACGAGAAGCTGCTGCATGTAGGGCCCGCTGGTCGACGCCCTGTCGAAGCAGGGCGACCCCGCCGGACGCATGCGCATGAAATCGGCGTCGCTCGGCCCGCGGAACCGGATCCTCCGCTGTTTGGGGTCGGCCTCCGAGCCCTCCCACGAGTGCTCGGGGATCATTGCCAGCAGGTCGACGTCGTACGGCCGGTCGGTCGTGTACAGGTCGTAGGTGCGCGACGAGTACTCGGGCAGCTCGTCCAGCCTGCGGGCAAACTCGCCGCAGTCGCCCTCGATCAGCATCAGGGACATGAGCTTCCACAGGAAGCACTTCCAGTAGATCGCCAGCAGGTACTGGAACCCGAAGCTCTCGCGCTCCTCCGGCCCGACGCCCGCCCACGGGTACCTGCACCCGGCGTACTCAATGCGGTGCATAATGTCCAGCGCCATGTCGGCGTGCCGGGCCATCTGCTTGTACCTCGACGACTGGAACTCGTACCTAGTAACCATGCAGATTCCCACAGCGCCCCACACAGCCGCACACCCTTTCACCTTTGGGATCTCGTCGAGCGCCAACTGGTAGCACGACTCGTCGATGTGCGCCGGCACCATCGACTTGATGTCCAGGTCGGCCACGGAGCACCTTATGGTGCTCGAGATGTGCCCGTAGAACACGATGCGCGGCAATACACCCTTGTGCAGCATGTACCAGAGCATCTCGAGGTTCATCGACACCATGCCCATGCGCGGCGCACGGAACGTCTCGCGCATTATCTTGTAGATTATCACGGGAGAGGGGCTGCCGGGAACCGCCGCCAGGTACTTGCTCAGGATCGGGGGCACCACCACGTCCGCCTGGTCGGTCAGCAGAGGCGTAGTTGACCGGCTCCGCCGCCACTCGCTGCTCTGCGGCGTCAGCGAGGCCCGCGGGAAAGGCGGCGGCTGCTGCTGTTGCGGCAGCGGCTGCTGTCTCGGCCGGATCGGTTTCGGCGCCTGCATCTGTGGCCGCGGGGCGCTCGCCGTGCTGCGCACTGACGACTGAGTGCTGGCAGACGACGCCAGCGAAGCCGACCTTCCGCCGGCCAGCATCCCGGGCAGCCCGGCGCCCGCCACCGGCGACCTCATCTGCGGCAGCACCCCGTAGCCCGCATTCTCGTACGCCGGCATTCTTGCGCCCGCTGACACCGCCGACACCGCGGCCGAAGGGAACGACGGCCTCGAGCCGCCCGCACCCGCAGTATTTGCCGAGAATTCGCCGGCCAGCGCCGCAGCCTGCACGGGGTCCCAGGCGGGGTCTGTGGCTATCGGCGGGACCAGCTCGTCGCTGAAGAAGTCGCTGGCCAGGCGGCCGCCGCCGCCGCTGTCCATCAGCGGGTCGCCCAGGCCCACGGGCATCCACCCAGCGCCCGCGCCGCCGCCGCCGCCGCCGTTCTGCTGCTGCTGCTGCTGCGCCGCCGAGGCCACGTCGCCCAGGTTGGCCAGCAGGCCGGCCTCGATGTTGCTTAGCCCGGCCCACGAGGGGTTCGCCAGCGGCTGCGTCCCGCCCAGCGGCGTCATGAACGAGTTGGCCACCTGCAGGAGGTTCGCCGGCGGCGGGTTCGACATCGGCACCATGTCCACCGACAAGAGTCGCGCCAGCGCGTCGGCCGAGAATATCGGCGACGACCCTGTGAGATCCACGGGCAGCGGCGGCTGGCTTGAGGGGAGCATGGGTGTTGGCTGTGGCTGCGGTTGCACCTGCGACTGCTGTATCTGCGGCGGCACTGCGCTGTTGCTACCGCTGCTGCTGCTGTTGGGAAAGGCCATTGGCATGGCGTATGTGTTGAGCGGTGATTCCTCCTGGCCCTCGAGCTGCTTTTTGAACCGCATTGTGCGCCGGTACCGGCAGGGGATGTTGTGGCTGCTGCACCAGGCGCATGAGGGCCGCTCGCCGCCGCACTTGCGCTTCTTCTGCCGGCACCGCTCGCACGACCGCAGAAACGGCACTGACTGGGGATCAAGTGACATGGGGAAAGGGGAAAGTGGGTTTTCTATGGATATTAAAGTTTACAGGGTTTTTATAAGAATATATACGAGAAGATAAATAAAATTTACAAGTTGAGGAGAGCAACGAAGAAAACACCCCGATGATAACGCCTGAGTGTAGTGGTCATCTGGGCCAGCCTGCAACAATCTTCACTCTGCTGTTTTTTTTATCACTGTTTCGTTTTTTTTCAAACACACTTTTTCTTTTAATTCCACTGAATGCTCCGTCCTGCCAGTGACGCAGCTACCGCCTGGAGCTGCCGGTCCCTCTGTCACCGCCGCCGACGCTGTGTCGCAGGAATTGGAACTGCATTCACCTGCCGTCACAGTCACAGCCACAGCCATAGCCACAGCCACAGCCACAGCAACGCCCACTTACACTGCGGCGGATCCGAGGCCAAGCAGGTGGCGAACATCCCCCGAGCCGCCTGGCGCACCGGCAGCCGCAGCGCAGCCGACCCTCTGCGCTCACGCGTCGGCCCGCTCTACGGAAACAGCCACGTCGTATACGCCAGTCTCGAGCGCACCCCGACGGCGGTTCCGCGCATGGTGCCTCTAGGGTCGGAGCTGCACCTGGCATTCGCCGAGATGCCGCATAGTCGGCGGGGCCTAAGGTTCAACCCGTGGTCGCTCTTGCTCGAGCTTCTCGATGACACCAGGCTCACGTTCGCTTCTGCACGCTACCGGAGCAAGATGCTGGTGGCTGCGGGTCATTTGGGGTGGGTGACCCCGGCAAATATCGTGTCGCAGCGCCCGCTTATTGCTCGGTATCTGCTCCGATCCGAGTGTCTGGCGGTTGACCGGCGGTATTTGGATAAACGGCTGCCCGCCAGCATCATGCCCGCCAGTATTGCCGCCCAAGAGTACGATGCCGTGGATCTGTCGCCGGCGCAACTCACGACGCTGTGCCAGGTCCAGTGGCCGCAGTTCATTGCCAGGAAATACAGCCAGCGAGCGCGACAATGTGCCTCGATTGATGCCAGCCGTGCGTGGCTCTGCGCACACCTGTCGATGATTGAAAACACAGCAGACTACATCAAGCAGCGGGCCGTGTTTGGCCGGAGACTCGGGGTAGCCGAGCAGATCAAGCGGCTGATCCGTCGGTCATACGAGCAGGCGCCCGGACTCGCCCTTAATGCAATAATGAGCTGGAATGGCGACCTGTCAGAGATACTCACGCCAGTCAGCATCCACCATATATGCACTTTGTACTTTGCCAATCCCGAGACTGCCAGGAGCGCGATTGCGCAGGCTTGGCAGATATACGACCAGCTGATATACTGCAACCCCAATATGGCTACTCCCAGATGCCTCGACATGGATGTAGCCCAGCCTACCGGCCGCTTTCGTTCCGAGCAAGACATTCAGGGTTCGCCAGCATCAATGCTCTTCAGATCCCTGAATTCATTCGACAACTGGAAGGAGGCAACGCAGTCGCTCGAAGTACTCTACCAAGCATGGAACGCAGGCACAACACTGCTGCCCTCGGACCAAAAGCTCACCGAACGATATATCAGCATTCGCAAAGGCAGGTCGCCATTCCGCAGCCCGTCTTTATAGAATAACAAGAATAAAAAACAGCAACAACAAAATGCAACTATCAGAGTCTAGGATGTCAGACCACGGACGCGGAGGTCGTACTGAACCTCTTCGATCTTCTTGATATCGTATTTGATCGAGTCGAATCTGCGGCGCAGCATGTCGTTCTTCAGGTTGAGCAGCTGGAAACCCGAGTACAGCTCCGACGCAAACCTTGAGATCTCGAGCGGTCTCCCGACATCCCCGACAATAACCGCGTTGACCGCCAGCCGGGAGAGCTCGCCGAACAGCGACACGACGCCGTGCAGATACTCCTCGATCGTGATTACAAACTCCGTAACCTCGCCGTTACTTACGTTGACCTTTGGTCCCAAGTATTCCTCGATATCCTCGGGGCTGGCAAGCCGGCCGTGTTTCAGGTACACTGTAAAGACGGTGAGCGCACAGGCTGTCTGCATGGCATACGACCACATGTCGTTGTATTTGTAGAACGTCACCGGCTGGATCAGCGAGCGCAGCTCACTGATCTTTTGCTTGATCTCGGCAAACTGCGGGCTGACCGAGTCGGTTATCTCGCTGGTCTGGGCTTGGGGAACCGCGTGCGCCTTGGCAAGCTTGGCCGATGTCAGACGACAGGTCTTGTTCAGGTCCTTTACCGCCGTCTTGATCGATTCAAACAAGGTCGACGCCTCGTCGAGTCTGTCCTGAAGATCAACAAACAGCTGCACGTCCATTGTCGGCGATGTTTAATGAAAGATATGGAAGTTAAAAAGATACTTGAGTCTTCGTTTTCTTTTTTGGAGCCGGGTTTCTGGAGCGATCCTGATTTTAATAATGATGGTATTTCAGAATTATATGGGAAATTAATCAATATCACGAAATCTCGAGGGCCGATATATGTTAGCGGCTGTACTTTACATCAGAGATCGTAGCGATGGCCTCAGCGGACTCCAAGTCGACTAGCTCCTCCTTGTGAGCAATTCTTTCCAACGACCAGTCGTTTGAATCAGGTATCTCCCGAACCACAAAGAATATCAGCACAAACGACAGGATGGTCAGCCCAGTGGCAACATAGTACGGCGCTACTCGCGGATTATATGCGCTGTCATGGTACTGTATCGTCTGGAATCCGACAATTCCGCCCAGTGCCATAAAACTGTGAAATGTTCCTACAAACCGCGCGCTAGCCTTGACATCGTTTGTCAAGGTTCCCATCAGCCAGTATCCAAATATCTCAATGAACCCGGACGCGATTCCTGCAAAGAACAGCAGGATTGCCACCATCTTGTACTGCTCCTTGACCACTGCCTGGAACATAAAGTTGTTAACTTTATCTTCCGGCCATGTCTTATCAAACCCAGTCATGTCGTAGTGGTGGTAGCGCGCAGATGTTGTCAGACCAAGCGACACAAAGAAAAACAGCGCCAGTATTAGAAGACCGAGAGTCCCGCGTGTGCGTCGATTCGACCACGGAAGGTCAAGAAGCTGGCCCATGAACAGAACAAGAATCTTGCCAACGTCGTACATTGCGATAAATAGCTTGTCGGGTAGCTTCATGTTGGCAATCCCAAACAGCATCGGATAGGAGAACATGTAGGGAATCATCAGCAGCATCTTCTTGCTGGTAAAGATCTTGGCCGTCTCGATAAACTCGGTTTTCAGATTTGTCTCAGGGGACAGAATGTAAACGCCATTATCGCGGATGACCTCGTGTGAAGGAGCTACCAAAAGCGCCACAAATGGACCCAGGCATGAGATTGCCAGGTAAACGATTGAAACATGGTAGCGCTCAGTCTTGGTGCTGCTTTCGAACCCGTGGAAGGTGATTATGTCGCCCAGCGCATTAGATAGATACTCTATCAAAAGAAATATTGCCAGTGCGCGCGCTTTCCACTTCTCGGAAGGATATGCGAGCACGATGACAAGGGTAGCAACGCGGCTTGCATAGTTTCCGACAATACCAATTATCAGCGAGGCATCTTGGAACGCAGTCCATCCATTATGAAACATAACCACCATTGAGCACGCGTAGAGGACGTTTGTAAGCCCAAAGAACACGTATATGTAGCGGAATCCAGTTAGATTAATAAGGAATATGCAGACAATTCCTGACACAACGGCAACTATTCCATCGGGAAGGTAGCTGTTGAACCCGACATTGTCGTTTTTTGGAGACCAGAGCGCCAGGTAGTTGTACAAAAGACGCCGAACCCCTTCAATGAGAAATACTGTGATCCCGACAAGTGCAAGCTGTGTAGAGGGGCTGTTGTATCTCATAGGCAATAATACATGTAACAAGAGA
Source organism: Coemansia erecta (assembly GCA_027574685.1). Classification (NCBI taxonomy): domain Eukaryota; kingdom Fungi; phylum Kickxellomycota; class Kickxellomycetes; order Kickxellales; family Kickxellaceae; genus Coemansia; species Coemansia erecta. Next base: position 41,915 of record JANBOJ010000046.1, on the reverse strand, counting down.
GAAAATGGAGTTTGGAAATAAAAAAAATGAAAAGTTCGAGCAAGAAAGACAAATTTCTGGAAAAAGGGCATGTTTATTTAGTCGGCAATAGCACTGGCTATGCCCAGCCTCCGACACGGAAGATGGAAGATCCTGTCGGAGGTGCCAAGGCGCTTTTCCGATATTCCCTACCAATTCTAGGGATTGGGCTTCCCGGCTTGACAAGGGAGCAATAAACGAGCTAGCCATGCGTCCAGCGCTAAAAAAGAAATCGTTGAATGAAGGGGCTCGCATGCCTGGCACTCAAATGACTAGATTTTCGATGGAACAATCCGAGCAAAGGCGAATGTGGCGGTGGAGAGGCTTTTGGAACCACACAATGTTGCGCATATAGTGTAAACTCCATTGAAAGCCAAGAAAATCAATCCAAGTGCATTATCTGCCAAGCACTGAGTCCACATTTTTTGTATTGGATCTGACCGCAAGATGTACGTTCTGGTTGGATATGAGATAAACTGGTAAACACGTTTTTAAAATAAAGTAAGCTAGAACAACCTAGTCTGCTGTAAATGTTAATAGAAGAATAGATGTTCTAGAAATTTGCAGCATCTTGAATGATTGTGCTTGCGCTATCATCGGGTTTGACGTGGCTGCAGCACCTGCATTTCGCGGGTTGGGGGAAAGGCTCTGTCAGAGGTGTTGTTTCAACTGTAATTTCGTCGCCCGTGGGGAGTCCAGGAAGGGATGATGGCTCGTCGATTCCATCTTCTGGATGAGCAACGGCGTCATATGCCAGCGTGTCATACTTGCCCCAGTAGACAATCTTCTTGTTTGACATCCGCTTCGAAATCTTGAACAGCGACATTGTTGCTGGGTCAATCTTGACAAAGCGAAGCGTAGCTCGTTCCAGATAGTAGAGTGCAGTTTCGATATCATCTAGTGGCGTCTTGTAGTGCTTGCGTATCTGCTCAATCGTGCCTACAAAGCTATATATATCTGGAATCTCCTGCTGGTATTCTTCGTATACCGAGTCTTCGTTCTTGTGGTAGACAGTAAAACTATGAGGCATATCCGTCTGAGTATTTGTATTAATAGATGTTGGAGAAAGAAAGACAAATTGCTACATTGCGACAGCCCGGAAAAATCGACTGCTTAACGTGGGAATGCGATGTACAGAACATGCACAGGATGTGTCTAATATCGAAGAGAATCGATGCATTAACCTTCAAATCAAATGTTTATTTCTAGTTTTCACGTCTTTTGTTTTTGCGGTTACCCGTTCTCCTGTTGGCATTCGGGTTCTTTCTGTTGCGTGTGACCATCGGCATTCCACGGGCGTCAGTAGCAACGCCATACCCGTTTCTGTCGGACAACAGGCTCTCGGTTAGAAGGCCAGGAATGAAGTCGGGATCCATCAGCGAGCTGGCGCCACTCAGTCCTGCGTTTGACCTGGACTCGACGCGCTTCTTGTAGTTCATGGCTCGCAGATAAGCCTTGTCGTCAGCACGCGTGATAATATCCTTGGTCGTATGCTGGCCACCCCGAGCCTTGGGCATCGAGTAGATCGTGCCACGCAGGTTGTATATGTAGTTCGACTTGAGATGGACCTGCAGACGACCATTAGAGCCAGTGCTAACCGAGCAGCGCTTGAGGGTTGCATGACCGCAGGACGAGCAGAACTGCTTGCTCATGTCGCCGGTGAGATGGCCACAGGCGTGGCAGCGAAGAACCCATGTGTACAGACGTGTGACTGCGACTCCGTCTGGAGTTACTAGGCGAATGCCCATCTTTAGCATGACGTTCTGCATAGCGAAATCCGAAGTCACACAGGCAACATTTATGGCGCGCTGAGGCTGGTCGACCTGCGTGTCCTTCATGCCCATTGCGTTGTTAGCCAGGTGGTGCTTGACGTTCTTTGGCGTGATCCAGTCGCCGTTGAAGAACTCGTCGACGTGCTCAACGCGCTTCTTGGTCTTTGGCCGAGCAACCTCCCAGCCATCATCATCGTCATCGTTTTCGTCTTGTGCATCTGCAGCACCAGCAGCCGAACCCGATGCATTGCCAAAGTCGCTGTCAAAGCCGTCCTCGTCCACATCTTCGTCAGAGTCGACATCGAGCTCATCGTTGTTGACGCTCTGCAAAACATCCGATACTGCAGTATCAGCCTTTTTGTCTTCCTCTGGCACAGCGGCAGCGTCTGGCTGGGCTTCAGCCACAGCGCTTGAGGAGACCGAAAGGCTCTCGATCTTCTTCTCAATCTCAGAGGTCTCCAGCTGCTCCTCCTGGATATCATTGACCTCGTTGTCGTCATATTTGTGGCTCGAGTTCCCAACGACCTCGGCCGACTCCAAAAGCTTGCGATCGGCAATGTTGGGCTGATCACCGACCGGCTCAAGTCTTAGATGGCGCATCCCGTTGGCCTTCTTCTCGAGCATAAATGCAAGGGCAACAATCCTTAGATCAGCCAGCGAGAGACTGTTAAAGTCGCCCGTCTTCTTGGCAAAGTTGCAGACTGCCTGCATGCTTTCGGCGTCCGGAAGTATAGCCTCAATCCCGTGTGACATCTCGAGGGCATCGTAGCGCTCCTTGGCTGCCCTACTCTTAAGCTCTCGGTATATATCCGGAACTGTTACGAACTTGGTGGCAATGTGCTCAAGCGGTAGTCCTTTGATGAAAGGGTTCGTATCGACGACAAGGGTAACAACCGGCTTGCCGTCGTTCTGGTCGACTCCGATAAATGTACTTCTCTTCTTCTTGCTCTTCTTCTTCTTTTTCTTCTGCTGCTGCTGCTGCTGCTGCTGTGCCGGTTCGCTGGCAGCAGAGGCAGGCGCAGCATCTGCTGACTGGAGATCCTGACTTTGATCCGACCGCTCGGAAGCAGTAGGCTCTGTGTTCTCCACAGAGACTATATCTGCTTGAGGAACAGTATCTGTCGACATTATTTAAATTAAATAAGAGGAAGGCTGATATACGACAATTCAAACAGACACTAAAGCATTTCAGTAGCATTGAAAGCAGAGAGGCAATAGCTCCTCGAAAAATTCGCTGGCCGTAGTTTTTTTTTTCTGATCATGATGATCGCCTAATTCGCGGCTGGTTGATTCTTGGAACCCAAAAGCCTGAGCAAGCAGGCTAAATCGACAAAGTCGTTCTCAGTGCCTGCTGCCGTAGCGCATGCAGGTCATACTGCCGAACTTGTTTAATTCGTACTCAACCACCACGACATATCTTTAGTACCAGCGATGGCAGGGTCGACATGGGTTTTGTGGTGGAAGGATGCACAGGGAACGGCATCGCTTGGCCTACTACAGGAGAGGCTTCTGCGCGGGCTGCGAGCAAACCTCAAGGGCAGATGGAGCATGGACACACGTCTCTTCCACTCACCACACAACTTTGTCAGTGTCCAAGGATTGAAAGTAACTAGCGATACAGATACACAGCAAACCGAGGCCCGCGGCACGGCGTCTGACCAGTCGATGTATCTGGTCGCGCGAGGGCAAGGGGCGCAGAGACGGCAATTCTTCGTTATGGCCAGCAATCGTGTAGTGGTGGAAACAGAGCCAGAGATGGAGTCTATAGTCTTGCGGCTCAAGAATCTGTGGACCCCAAGGCAATCGGCACGTATTGAGGGATACAGCTACGAAGGCGATGACTGGGTTATCCGGACAGGCAATCTGATGGTTGGCACAAGCTACAAGGGCCTTATTATCGAGATCAATTACTTGCCATGCTCAAACCCCGAGCAGACACGGGGGCTTATGCGAGAGCTACTGGTGATGATACTGCCGCCCGACGCGCAGGTGGATGCAAACAACGGCGTAGACTACCGCCGGGCTTCGCTTGACCCACACCGAATGACCGATTTGCATACAGCATACCAATACGTGCATCTTTTTACACAGAGCAGTCTGCTGTAGTTTGACAATGCCTTTGGTCTACTTTTTTTCGATACGTGAATGTCGTATATATTCTGCCACAAATCAAGTGCGAGCAAGATGCGTAGATGGTAATGCCCATTCTAGCCAGTCTTGACTCTGTAGATCATTTCTTATTCTGAAACGCTCTGGTCTTGGCTAACCCTGAAAAAAGATGGTCGCTATTTCCCAATTGGTGTATTCTGGGAACAATAGACCTGTTAGTACATTGAGCAAATGAAGTAGGGAGGTTGGGGGCGTGTGTACTGCCGATGAAATCATTTGTTCTGTATAGCTCTGCTCTACTCTCATCTCCACATTGTATTTTCGATGGGTTTTTATTAAAAGTACACACGTTAAAAGGTTGGGCCTAATGCAGAACGATATCCCGAAAGTTGACTCGCCCATTATGAGCATCCACCGTCGCTCATCCACATACCCGACAGAGGAGCAGCTGTATTCTGAAGAAAAACACGATGTCGAGAGCATATCACCTCAAGGCGCCGATTTACCAAGCCAGCCGAGGCTACAACGAAAGCTCAAGAGTAGACAGATGGGCATGATTGCTATCGGCGGCACAATTGGCACAGGTCTGTTCATTGGAAGCGGCACAACTCTGGCTACGGCCGGACCTGCGGGGTGCCTGGTAGCATACATTGTAATCGGGTCAATGGTTTTCTTTGTCTGTACATCGCTTGGCGAGATGTCTACCTTTATTCCCACATCTGACCCATTCAACCACTTTGCTGCGCGTTTTCTGGAACCGTCCTTGGGATTTGCATTTGGGTGGAACTACTGGTACTCGTGGATGCTGACAGTTGGATCAGAGCTTGTCGCGTGTGGTCTCGTCGTGCAGTTTTGGCTTCCACACCTGACGGGTGCAATATGGAGCCTCATCGCGCTGGTCGTGATGTTTCTGCTTAACGCAATATCGGTAAAGGGCTACGGCGAATCAGAATTCTGGATGTCCAGTCTAAAGGTCCTGACTGTGTTTGTGTTCCTCATTGTTGGAATCCTTACAATTGCAGGTGCCGTTGGTGGCGACCACATCGGAGGGCGTAACTGGCATGTCGAGGGGGCACCGTTTAAGGATCATATCGTAGGCATACTCAAGGCGTGCATTGTTGCTGCGTTCTCATTTCAGGGCACGGAAATCATTGGGGTCACTGTTGGCGAAAGTGCCAATCCGCGTCGAGACGTTCCGCGTGCTATCCGTTCAGTGTTCTGGCGCATTCTGTTCTTCTACGTCTCGTCAATTCTGATCATTGGGCTTGTTATACCAAACAATGACAAGAACCTGGTCAACGCCACGGGAGCTAGCGATGTAGCCATTTCGCCGTTCACCATGGTGTTCCAGAAGGCCGGTGCTGACTGGGCAGCACACGTTATGAACGCAATTGTGCTTATCACTGTTCTGTCGGCTGGAAACTCTGGGCTGTATGCCTGCACGCGTGTTCTCTGGGTCCTGGCCAAGGAAAATAAGGCTCCGCGCTGGTTCCGCAAGGTCACCAAGGCTGGTGTCCCCGTATGGGCTCTCTCATTTACCGCTCTATGCTCAACAATCATCTTCTGTATATCGCTGGCGGGGAACCAGCAAGTTTACATCTTCTTGGTCAACCTGTCTGGTCTGTCTGGTATGATCTTCTGGATGGGTATTTCTCTGTGCCATTGGCGTTTCCGCCGTGCATATGTCATCCAGGGATACAACATTGCCGATCTGCCCTATAAGGCCGCGCTATTCCCATTTGGGCCGGTGTACGCCTGTGTCCTGCTAGTAATTATCATTATCGGGCAGGGATACGGGACGATATGGCCCAAATTCGACGCACTCTCGTTTGTGTCTACATATCTTGCCCTGCCGCTGTTCTTTATATTCTGGCTGGGGTGGAAGTACACAAAGAAGTCAAGGTGGATTAAGCTGGCGGATATTGACCTGGTCAGTGGCACACTTCTAGAGATGGAGCGTAACGGTGAAATTGAGGTGTTCCCGCCTCAGGCGTCGCGGTCCTGGAGAAATTACATCCGCTGGATGCACCGCAAGCCGTCGTAGCAAGGGCACAGAAAACCCATAGTCGCATTAGATACTAAAACACAGAGGCGGGTCGATCGGCGGTTCTGGTGATAGCCTTTTTTGGACTACAGTAGTGCTTTATTCCTGTATTCGTACTCTAAAAACACATTACATCGCACATAGATCTTATAGATGGCTACCACAAAGAACATTCTCAATCTGACTCGCACAAGCTTTGTCCACGAGAAAACAATCAACTGGTTTCCTGGCCATATGGCCAAGGGAATCAAGCAGATGCAAGATCAGTTGCGGTCGGTCGATCTGGTAGTCGAGACGCGTGATGCGCGCATTCCTCTCTCGTCGATCAACCCGCAGCTGGAACAGATAGTTGGTAACAAGTCGCGACTTGTTGTCTACAACAAGGTGGATCTTGCACCTCCTGAAATCGAGCAGGCAGTGCGGCGCGAAATGACAAAGCGCAACCAGCGTGTCGTATTCACAGATGCAAATGCAGCTAACAGCATCAAGCGGATTATGAACGTGGCCGTGGATATTGCCAAAAGCGATATGGTCAAATACCCCGAGCTTTCGGTCATGGTGGTTGGGATGCCAAATGTCGGGAAATCATCTATAATCAACGCTCTCCGGAGAGTCGGCGTTGGGCGTGGCAAGGCAGCAAGCACCGGCGCCAAGCCCGGCGTTACCCGAGCAATGAGCAGCAAGATCAAGGTTCTGGAATCTCCACCAATATACCTGGTTGATACGCCGGGTGTAATGATGCCACATATCCCGGATCCAATCACTGCGATCAAGGTTGCGCTAACAGGTACGTACTTTGTGTTCCTAGTAGCAAGCACATATTTGAATGTGCATGGGGTGCTTACTGTCTTATTAATACTGGCTTTGAAGTGCATAGGTGGAATCAAGGACAACATCGCCGACGAGAGCATCCTGGCAGACTACCTGCTATTCCGCCTGAACCGTTTCCCGCTGGTTGAGTAAGTGGAGCATCAGATAACAAAAGCGTCGATCCTTTGCTCGGTAGTTCTGTGCGCTAATCACTAGAGGTGCAAACATGAAAATCATTTTCGGCTGCTTGTAGATATCACAAGGTGCTCGGTATCAAGGAGCCAACAGACGATATTGGCGAGCTTATCGAGCATCTGTCGAAAAAGATCGGTGCACTGCGTCAGGGCGGAGAGGTCGACGTGGATAAGACCCTGCACTATTTCCTTCGGTCATACCGCAGCGGTGTGTTTGGACGTCTGTGCCTGGACGATCTCGACGAAGAGTCGGTGGATGCGTTCTTCAAAAACAGCGTTCTGAACCGCCCGCTTAGTAAGAATCAGGATAAGAAGGCTAAGCGTGCAGCACAGCGACAAAGATCGCTCGAGAAGGCGAAAAGCAAGAATCTCATTTAGCATGCGTGGAATGCTCTTATTCGCAGCGCAGGTTATGCTTTGTTGTGTCAAATCCTGAATGACAATGGGCCAAGTGCACTATTTTACGCGCATCCTTCTTTGCATCTCTTCAGAACACCTTTTTTTCTAAATAATCTTATTTCTATCCTCAAACACTTTTTGATACACTCAACTTTTACTCGGTCTACATATCACTGCTACCTAATAACCATCATGGCCGACGCTACCCAAGCTACTACAGACACCGTAGTGCCTAAGGCTGATGCCACCGTTGTGCTGAACGACACTGTTGCCTCTGGCGCGGGTGCTGATGCTGCTGGCTCCTCAGGGGATGTTCCCACGACCACAGACCCGTCGGTTCCATCTCCAGTTCCTGGCCCAGTTCCTGAGGCTGCCCCGGCTCCGGTCACTGAAGACAATGATGACCTGGTAGAGTCCCTTCAGTCTGAGACGAAGCCCCTGGGGAAGGCTCAGCACTTCTCTGAAAGCCAGAAGGAGGCTATCCACAAGCTGCGCGAGCAGCTTCCCGAGATTGTCAAAGAAGCCGAGGATGAGCTTGGGAAAGCTATTGAGCCTTCTCTCTGGGGCGTGCCTCTTGTCTCTCCGGACGGCACTGATGCAGTGTCGCGCGATCTGCGGGTTGACGTTATCCTGCACAAGTTTATCAAGGCTCGCAACGGCGATGTGACCCAGGCGCGCGAGATGCTCAAGAACACGCTTGTCTGGCGAGTGCAGTTTGACGTTGCAAACATCCTGGAGGAAAAGTTCCCCGAGGATGTCTTTTCCAAGGTTGGCTACGTCTATGGCCACGATCGGGAGGGACGGCCGGTTACGTACAACTCGTACGGCAACCTCGACAACGCCTCTGTGTTTGGCAACCTGGATCGGTTCCTGAGATGGCGTGTCCAGCTGCACGAGCGTGGCATGCGCATGCTTGATTTCGTTGATGTTGCTGATATGGTACAGGTGCACGACTACGACGGTGTCGGTCTGCTCAGCTACGACAAGAGCGCAAGAGCAGCGTCTAAGGCCACGGTCCAGCTGATGTCTGATAACTATCCTGAGACCCTTGCGACAAAGATCTTTGCCAATGTTCCTGGCTGGGGCGAGACGATTTTCAACATCATCTGTCGCTGGCTGTCCGAGGAAACCAAGAGCAAGTTTGTGGTTGTCAGCAAGTCGAGTGCAGCCCGTGTTCTGGCTGAGCGCATTGGTGCCGAGAATCTGCCACCGGTATTTGCGGGCGGAAAATCCGACGCTCAGACAGCTGCAGCCTCTGCGAGTGCATCGGCGCCGCAGCCTGAAACTGCGCATGTTGATCCTGCAGAAAATGCGCCGAAGCCGACTGATGCAGCCCAGCCTGTGTCATCGGAGCCGCCAGGCGCTGCTGCTCCCGCAGAGCCAGTTGTCACGGCCATGCCAGAGCAGCAAGATGCAGCCTATGAGGACGATATTGCGGACACGACTGCTGGCATGCGCCTGGATGATGAAACTGGTGACGCCGCATCGAAGCTGACAGAACCTGGAGCTGGAGCTGAAGCTGAAGCTTCTGTACCAAAGACTCAGAATTAATTTGATGATTAGTGGTTGATCAGAACAAGAAATCGGTGATCCCGCAGTCAGCGCAGTTTCGCTTTTTTTCTTTTTCTTTTCCTTGCTGTGCCACGAATGTTTTGCTTGAATTCAACACATTTCTTGTCTTATTTGTTACTCGTGTTTTCTTGGAGGGGCTAGGGCGGGATGGCCAAGCTCACGGACCTTCCGCATGACTTGCTGCTTCGACTGCTTATTATTTCAGCAAACGAAAACTTGGTGACTGTCTGCCGATGGACGTATTTTTGCCTCAGGCAGACGACTCCTCGTATATGCTACAAGTTTGTTCGACAGAAAGGCAGGTGGCAGAGGACACGTGTAATTGCCAGTGCGCTGCCATTTAAATTTCTTAGCGTCGGGCTCTTAGATCAGATTATCAGCAACGAAGACGAGCTGCTTGTAGCGGGCGATGGCAGGAAGAAAAAGAAGCCGAAGACGATGGACATCGATGACCTGAAGATTCCTAACAGACTGTTCTGCACTGAAAGCATGGAGGAGTTGCCTCTTGACGGCAAAAAGCGCAGGCAGCTGAAAAGACAGGGTGCCAAGGTCCGACGAGTATCTACTCAGAACCAGAAGCGTTTCAACATTGTAAAGAAGCTTTTGTCGATGAAGCTGTCGGTCAGAGAGTCCCGCGGAAACATAGGTCTTATGTTGGCCGCCAAAGATGGGAACTATCCCATGGTAAGGCTGTTACTAAGAAAGGGCGCCGATCCGCAGGTTGGTGGTGAGAACAAGGCGCTCATGATGGCAGTTGTGTATGGCCATCTGCCCATTGTAAAGCGGCTGGTCAGTGCCGGTGCACCAATTACCTCTCTGGCGCTCAGATACGCTGTACAGAAAAAGCATCTTGATGTGGTCAACTGGCTAATGAAGAATGGAGCAGCTCCTGATATGGTTACAATCAAGCTTCTAGATGCACTTCAATAGAATTTTACTAGATTTTATTTATTACACACACACACACACACACACATACACATACATACACATGTACACACGTGTACACTCCAGTCTGCGTTAGTTTGAAGTGAAGCGGCAACGTGTAGTTTTTACAGAGCACACAAAACATTTTGAGAAAACGGATCACATGTACGTCAATGAGCAAAGATTTAACATAAATTCTTTGCTTAAAAGCTTATTTCTTTTGAAGCAAAGAATTAGGAAGGTGAGAACAAAAAAGATACCACAACACCGCATTCCCTTGCTAGAAAGTATTTATAAAGGCACATGCGATAGTGCAACCCCAGCACCACTAGCAGCAGCAAAACTGTATAAAGGAATGGATTTATCGTGCGCGCAACGACGAAGAAAAAAGAAAAGACACATTTTCGCTTTCATCAATTTTAAGCTATCATTAAAATCACATATTATAGTAACCATGTCTCGAGGGAACAACAGCCACTTTACACAGATGTTCTGCATAGTACTAGCCGTGATATTCCTGGCACACAAGAAAAGAAAGAACGACAGGGTGCGGAAGCAGCGTAGAATGCGGCAATATCAACAACAACAGCAGCAGCAGTATCAACAGCAGAACTATCACAATTACCAGCAGTACCACCAGCAATACTACCCGAGCCAGTATCCTCAATATGCAGCCCCAATGTATACATACGGCAAAAATTAGAGCCATTTCTTGATCTGACTAATCACACAGTCATGTGAGAGTTCATCTGTGCTGGTAGTCGGTGGATGACGAAATCCGCATGCGGTTGTACCTTTTTCTCTTCGTTTTTCTCTCGTTGTTATCTTGTAAGCTCGTGTTACTTTAATAAACAAATATATCAATGTCGCTATCAACACAGGAAAAAGAAACTCAGCGGCCGACGATTGGCATTGATGTCGGCGGTACGCTGGTAAAAGGTAAGGCCGATAGAGCTTATCAGCGTCACATGCAACAATCAAATGGCAAGGTGCGCTCACTCACTTGCAAGATTCGCTCTCGTATGATTCAATAGTGGTCATGCTGGTTACAGAGTCGGAGAATACGCCAAATCCGGAAGACTACGATCGGCATGCCATCGAAAGCTTTATTCTCAGATGGACCTCTGCCAAACCCGACGAGGTGCCTAGTGGATGGCAGGCGCAGGTGATCAGGCGGAAGAGCCGTCAGATAAGCAAAGACCACGTCGTATCTGACAAGGGGATTGTTTTGCGGATATTGGTCTTCCCGACCGCCAACCTTGAGCAGGTAGTTAGCATGATTGCGGCTCAGCGGCCATCCGAGCGCCATATTGGCAGGATTCGCGTTGCTGCTACCGGAGGCGGAGCGCTGAGATTTAGACACGATCTGGAGACCAAATTAGACATTGATATGGAGATGGTCAACGAGCTAAAGGCCGTCTCGTACGGCTGGTGGTCGGATGTCCAGGATGCGGACACTGTTACATATCCGGCCCTGCTCTGCAATGTTGGCACGGGCGTGTCTATGATCAGCGTCGATAAGGACGGCGGGTTTGAGCGTGTCAGTGGCAGCGGACTTGGTGGCGCGACATTCTGGGGGCTGGCCAAGCGGATGACAAAGTTTTCAAGCTTTAACGAGTGTATCCTCGCTGCACACAGAGAGGGTGATGCGGGACGCGCGGACACCCTTGTCGGCGACATATATGGCGTCAAGACAAGCAAGGAGATTGGCATGCCGGCGGACCTTGTTGCAGGGTTTCTTGGCAAAGCTGACTCGGAGAATATTACGGACTCGGACATTGCTGCAGCTCTTCTGCGCATGGTCACCAACAATCTTGGCCAGCTAGTCGTGTTTCAGGCCAGGGCAATGGGCATTGGCTCGGTGTGGTTCACGGGTGGGTTCTTTCAACAGCATGTAGCAGACGTTAACAGGGATGCAGGTACATCTTCTGCTTCTGATTCAGCACCAGTTGCATCTGTCGGCAGCATTGTGCAGAATGCTGCTAGCGAGGCTGTGAATTTCTGGTCTGCTGGGAAGATACAGCCGCTGTTCTCGCCGGACGCTTCGATATTGGGTGCCCTGGGAGCCGTGGCTGCACTGAGCAGCGAGTAGAGTCTGTTTAGTTTTTCTTCTATATACTTGTCGTAAATCGACTACATTTGACTTTTTCCCCCTGCCGCTCTTGTTTGCGGCAGCCACCAAATCCCACACACACGCACACAGATGTATTGGGAGGCGACACAATAAATGTATTTTTGCAGAACATTCTACGCCAGCCCAAGTCACCGCCATGATCTCTAGGGAATGTTGTGGCCGGCTTTTTGCACGTACCATGTGCGACGGCACCTCCCACACATTCGCTTCGGCAGAGGGATGGAAGAGCGTCTTTACATTTAATGTCTGCACTGTCGTAGCACATTGTCTCTGAATTCTGAGGCATACCCCCTTTGTATTATCTATTTTTGTGAGGCCATATGGCCATATGGACAAACAAGTCAGCCAGTACACAAAACTTTTTTGTCCACTCCGCCAGGATGTGCGCAATACATGCCAATTGTCCGACATGGCGCCTTCAGAATAAAAAGTGGTAGCGCTCTCCCCACATGCCTTTCAGCATGCACAAGGGAATTGCACGCACTGCAGCTGACCACGTGGTCAGGGCGCAGCGGAGCAAAAAAAAGAGGTTCAAGCTGGTCATTGCGCACCACCTCTAAATTCCACTGTCCCTCCCCCGTCCAATTGGTCGATAGAACTCCACCAAGCGAAGAAATGAAGCTGCCAAAAAAACGACAACGACAAACGCTTCCTGTTTGACGGCTTGGTCACAACAAGGTGATGCAAAAAGTCATCCGAGGCCGCCATTGTCTATAGACAAAGGTATTTCTGTGCAATTGTCCAGTGTATTTCTACTGGTTTGTTTTGGTTGATCTGCAACAGCCGGGTTCGTAGAGACTTTGTGGAAGCACCATCTTTTTTTTTTAAATTCGCCATGTAGCATTGATCATGGCGAATTGGCTGGTCTGACGACACAATGAGCCAGCGCATCCCTAGACAGGCGCTGCTCTCCTCCCTCCGTCTCCGCACGTGCGGTGTTGCTGTGGAGAGCAGAAGAGCGGGATAGCCGGTAGGTGGAATCTGTGCAATTACTGCTGGCTGCGCGCAGTTGCATCTTCCGTACTTTCTATTTTGTTTCAGGTTTACTGATTTTCAAAAATAAAAAACCACACGTGGCGTTTTGGTCCCGGCTCATTGAAAACGGATGTTTTGAAGTGAGCACGTAAAAAACAAGTCACTAAAAATATTTTAGGCCCAAAGATCAATTTTGTCCTGAGCGAGAGAGACTGGCGCGATTATCGCATAACCTGAATCTGCTGACCTGGTCCTTTTTTTCTGGCACAGTGACAAAAGACCACCTTTTCCCCTGTTCGTGGCAAGATTAAAGGGAAAAGAGCGCTTCTGGACCCGCCAGAGCGTAGCATTCCGCCGAGGCAGCTGAAAATCTTGTGAAAAAAGTGTAAAGTAAAAGGGCTCCACTTTTTTTTCCTTTATAAAGAAAAAATCTGTGCGTGTGACGCTGTTTCTCGCAGCGCAGGCTGCTTACATACGGAAAGGCAACGTGAAAGTGCTTCAGGCAAAACTATTGGCGCAAGGCATCTCATAGCGCAACAGAATAAAAAAAATGAAAGCAGCGCTTGTAATTCTGCCACCGCCTCTCCCTACTCTTATTTTTGCTGGCATCCATCCACTCATCCACCCACCCCCCTCCTGGTTGTGATCACCCCCTCCCTCCATGTCTCAAGTCTCAATTGCTTCTTTTTTTACGTGCGATGTGCGCTTTGTGTTTGGAGAACAAGGATGAGAGGGTGAGAGAGAGAAAGAGAAAGAGAGCCAAGAAAAGGTCCCTCTCCGCCCTGCTGCTCTCGGGTATAAATTCTAACACCCATGGCGCCATTCCAGCACACACATTTCCTTTACCAAAACTCACCTCCATCTCTCACATTTTTATCTGCAAAAAAGGTTTATAAAACCAAACTTCATTCCCACCCACAAAAAAGACTCCCTTCACCAGATCATGTTCGGCATACTGAGAACCACAAGTCAAAAGTCGTTAAAGTTTGCTGCCACCCGTAGCTTCATCACTCAAGTCCCGCGTGTCTCGAGCATGGGCTCAGCCGTTACAAGTACGCTCGAGCATGCCCCGGTCGAGACCTTTGCCGGCGACATCACCTTTAACGAGGACATTGCGATCGAGAGATTCCACGAGAAGGCTATTGCTGCTGACTCGATGCATGCTGCCGCCAACTTTGGCGAGAACCGCGTTGTTGCCTCGGCCAGCAACCAGAACGTCTTTGTCTACGGCCAGTAAATTAGAAACCTGCCACCATCTTTCTTCTTAAAGGGCCGTGGTCAGTCAGCCTGGGCACACCGTGTCTGCGCGCTTGTACCATTACACTTTATTTCATCACCTTTTATACTTTTAAGCAACTCAATCAATTGATACCCCTTTTTTCCATCAGCAACACATGGCGATTCAATATGGCGAGGTTCCAGGCATTTTTAATAGGAAAGCTTAAATTAATAGACTATATTTAGTCGGTGGTAGCCATCGACTCGACCTTCTCGTGGAACAGCTTCTCGGCGCGGGTCCAGACAGGGGCGGTCTCGCGGTTGGGCAGCTGGAGCAGGGTGGGCAGCAGGTCCGAGGCGAACTGGTTCGAAGCTTCACGCGGCAGCATCGTCGGCAGATGGTCGATGGAGCACAGCTGGAGCGGCTTAGGGTTGGAGGACTTGATATCGATCAGAGCATCGTCGAACGTGGTGTTAACGTTGTAGATGGGGATCGGGTTGAACGGGTTGGTCGTGTCGCAGCTGACGTCGACAATGACCGAGAGCTGGCGCTCGCTGTCGATCTGGGCCTGGGTGACAAACGGAGGGATCTGCGACGACAGGTAGATGCAGTTGACAAAGATGTCGACGTCCATGATCTCCTGGAACGGGCCGCCCTTGGCAGTCTCAGCCATGTCCCACTTGACAATGTTCTCCTCGGGGATGCCAGCCTTGCGAGCATACGACACGGCGCCGCTGCCGCAGCGACCGAGCGCGCCCATGACCATGATCTTGGGCATCTTGCCGACCTTGGCCAGCTTCTCCTTGGTCTCGGCGATCAGCACGTCCTCGTTGGGATAGGGCTTGATCACCGGGTACTTCTCGCCAGCATGCAGCTGCTGGTGGCACCAGGCGTCAATGCCGACGGCGGATCCGGTGAAGCCGGCGTAGAAGCCGAAGGCGGCAACGCGGCGGCCACTGTCGTCCTGCAGGAACTCGAGATCGTACAGCAGACCCTTGCCCTCGACAAACCGCGAGAGAACGTCCTTCCAGCCGCCCTGGCGCTTGTAGCAGTGGGCGAACATGATGTGCGTGTGCGGCAGAGGCGTGGTGTCGTTCTCGGGCAGCTCCTTCAGACCAGTGATGATCGCGTCCTGGGGCGCGGTGCGCCAGCTGTCGCCGGGGACAATCCGGCAGCCGGCCTCGGCGTACTCGGAGTCGGCGAAGATGCGCTCCTTGGACTCCTCGACGGTGATCTCAAAGTTGCCGTCGGCAAGCAGCTTCTTGCAGACCTCGGGCGACAGGGCAGCGCGGTGCTCCATGGGCTTGGTCTCCTCGCGGAGCCAGAGATGGGTGGTAGCGGCGGTCGAAGACATTGTGGCGGTGTAGCGTTACTGAGCTAAGCGTATTGCTAAAAAAAATATACAAGGAGAGAAGAAGAGGAGGGTGAAGTTGGCTGTGAGAAATTTTGTTTTTTTTTCTTCGTCACAGAACGGCAGCTTTATATCGACAAAGTCTCGATGCTGGAAGTGAATCATCAATCTATCTTTTTTTTCTGACTGCGATTCGTTGAGTCACTGCTTGGCAGATTGGGAAATGAGATCTCCCAAAACACAGCGCTTAGACAATGGCCCGAGACCATCACAGCCCATCATTTTCGAGGGATAGCGCAAATACGCATATACGCATTCCCTCTTTTTTTCTCACGCAACACAGCTCTGCACAGCCTCCAACCCCATGGATGTCGATACCGAGTCAGCGGAAAAGCGCGCCCATGTCAAGCGTCCGTGGATCGACGGCGCCGTCAAGAAGCGCAAGCCATTGCGCACATCCACGTCGCGGTCGGACATCTACGTGACCCGCGAGCGGCGCAAGTTCAATGGACAGCTCAGCCGCGCACGCAAGCTGCTGCTGGACAAGCACTACCCGCATATCACGATCCACGGCCTCGGCGCCGCCATCCAGCAGGCGATCATGCTGGCCGACGCCGTCAAGGAGAGCCTGGCGGATCAGGTCACGATGGATGTCACATCGGATACTGTGACGCTATACGACGACGTCATCCCCGACGACCCGGACGCCCAGATCGTCACCCAGACGCGCGAGAACTCTGCAATACATATAAAGATGGCGCTGACTGACGACATGAAGAGGTCGTTTGACGGCAGACGGAAATAAAACGGGCGATAGAATGTCTCTCCTGTGTGTATAAACAAAAAAGATATGAACAATGTACCAACTAGTAAGAGAATATCGAACATAAAGGATCCTAGTGCTGAGCAACCCTGGCCTCGTCCTCGGCCTTTAGCGTCTGCGTTGTCTGGGCAAAGTCCTTCAGAAGCGTCTTGACCTTTCCCGATTCGAGCGTGATCCTGGCGATAGAAGCGCCCTCCTCCATCGACTCGGCAACGCCGCCGACGTAGAGCAGGAAGCCAGTGTTCACCAGGACAAAGTCGCGAACAGGGATGTCCCGATCCTCGAGCTGGTTGCTCACCAGCCGCTCAAGCGTCGCCTTATTTTCCTCCAGCGTCGACCCAGCAGCCGCCGACAGTGGGTGCGAGGGAACGCCAAAGTCGCCAGGATGGATCGTGTACTGGCTAATCTCGCCGTCAGCCTGGATATGCCAGACATGCGTCTTGCCAGCAATGCTGATCTCGTCGAGGTTCTCGTCGCCGCAAACAACCGCGTAGTTGCGATGGCCGAGGATGCGCAGAGCCTCGGCCATGACCGGACCGAGAGATTTCGAATGCACGCCGATTACTGCGCGGTTAGGGACCACAGGGTTGGTCAGCGGGCCGAGCACGTTGAACGGCGTCGGGAACCCGAGCTCACGCCGGGTCCTTGCCAGGTAGCGCATCGACGGATGGAACGTGCTGGCAAACAGGAAGCAGAACCTGTGCTTTTCCAAGAGATCCGCGACGTCAGAGGGCGCCACCGAGCCCAGGTCGCACCCCATTGCCTCGAGCAGGTCTGCCGAGCCGCAGTTCGACGACGACGCCCGGCTGCCATGCTTGGCCACGCGCAGCCCGGCGGCTGCCGCTACAAGAGACGAGGTCGTCGAGATGTTGAATGTGTTCCAGCCGTCCCCGCCCGTTCCGACTATATCGGCGATGACGCCAAAGTCGGCCCTACTTTTCGTATCGGTCTCGATTGTCGGAATAAGCGCGCTGCTAAGCATCTCGCTTGCAAGTGCCGCAATCATTTCAGGCTGTCTGTCGACGCCACGGAGCTTGAGTGCAGTAAGGAACCCGCCCATCTGGGCATCACTCGCCTCGCCTCGCATGATCGAGCGCAGCCCATCGGCGGCGTGCTCGGGCGTAAACCCCTGTGGCTCTAGTATAAGGTGCTTGAGGATGTCCCGCAGATGCTGTCTGCCGCTGGCACTAACCATTGTTTCTGATTTTATATATGTTGCTGAAAGAGAAATGTGTAAAGAAAAAAGCAGGAGGCCCAGAAGAGAGAGAGAGGAATGTCGGGTAGCAATTGCCCGTGCGGGGAAAGAGACAATCGAAGCGGGATGCAGCTTGGGGTCTGCAAGGCTTTTGAGAGTGCGCCGAGAACAATAAAGAGAGTCTTCCCTGGACAAAAAAAAATTCGGGTCACGCCGGGCCGAGCGCAGAAGTGGAGATTAGATTGTGAGTCACATAAATCACTCGGTGATCCGTCGCAGGCGCTGCGTCGCGTCGGCAAAGCCTTCTAGCATGCCCTGCACCTTGCCGGACTCGAGGGTGCTGCGGGCAAGCTCAGCGCCCTCCTTCATCGACGCAGCCGCGCCGGACACGTAGAGCAGGAACCCGGCATTGATCAGCACAAAGTCGCGGATAGGGATGTCACTCTTCTCCAGCCGGTTGCTCAGAAGACGCCGCATGGTCTCCTTGTTCTCCTCAAGCGTTAACCCTGCAGCTGCCGACAGCGGGTGCGAGGGTATGCCAAAGTCGTCCGGGTGTATCGAGTACTCGCTGATCTCGCCATCGGCCCCGATGTGCCACACGTGCGTCTTTCCAGCTATGCTGATCTCGTCGAGGTTTTCGTCACCGCAGACGACGGCGTAGTTGCGTCTTCCGAGCAGCACAAGCGCCTCGGCCATGGTGCGCCCGAGCGACTTGGAATACACTCCCACCACGGCGCGATCAGGAGCCACCGGGTTTGTCAGCGGGCCAAGGATATTGAACGGCGTCGGGAACCCCAGCTCGCGCCTAGTGTTGGCCAAATACCTCATCCTCGGGTGGTACGTGTTGGCGAACAAGAAGCAAAACTTGCTCGAGTGCAGAATATCTGCCACGTCCTCCGGCCCGACAGCGCCGAGGTCGCAGCCCATGGCCTCGAGCAGGTCTGCCGAGCCGCAGTTTGAAGATGAGGCGCGACTGCCGTACTTTGCCACTTTGATGGACTCCGTTGCTGAGGCAACGACCAGGGCAGATGTCGTCGAGATGTTGAACGTGCTCCAGCCGTCGCCGCCGGTGCCGACGATGTCGACAATCATGCCGAGGTCTTTTCTTGAGCGCTGCGGGGTGTCGAGGGGAGGGATGAGGGCGTTGCGGTAGCCTTCTTCGGCCAGAGCGGCTACGAGCTCTGGCTTCCATCCGACCCCACCCAGCCTGAGCGCGGTCAGGAACCCTCCAATCTGCGCATCGGTGGCCTCGCCGCGCATGATTGCGCTCAGCCCCTTGGCTGCCAGCGCCGAGTTAAATCCTTCGGAGTTCAGCACAAGCTCCTTGAGAACGCCCTTGATTGTGTCCGTAGATGTATTGTCTGACTGCAGCATATGTGAAAAATGAAAGCGGATGGTGAAGACGAGCAAAGTTGTAGAGCAACCAGTGCCTCTCCTCCCACCTCCAAAAAGGGAACCAAAAGGCGCCTTATATATGATTCACTCATTTCGGAATATATACGGTGAGAGCCTCCCCCCGAGATGTTTTTGTTTTCTTGAGTTTTTGTTTGTTTGTTCTGGCGCACCATTGGCAAATGGTACACGCAGAATGGGAACAATAGGTTGTAATATCTGGCGAAATGTATTGTTCAACAATATCGTCAGTATACAGAAGCGAACAAATCAAAGCGCCACGTAGATGGTATGAGATTTTGAGGCCCTTGATTTGCGGCCTGGCAGGATCATCACGTCATGTCGAATGACATGTTCAGCCACAACTGATCTACAAGCCTCAATATCAGAGATTTGATATGCGTTGCCAAGCTGAGAGTACATCCTTGGCAGTGCAGAGTTAAGAGGACACAGGTCGTCTAGAAGTAAAAAATGAAAAGTCAGATGTATATCGAATATCTGCTGATCAATAGTGACAATAACTCGTTTCACACGAGCGATGTGTTGCTGGAAAACTGCCAGTAGTAGACTGCGCCTGTAAACATGTAACCGAAGCGGTATATTTATAGCTACATATAGGTGTGTTATTTCTTTCTGGCGTTGGATAAGATTGAGCGGAAAATAGTGGGATTCTAAAGTCGACCTTGGTCTACTGCTTGCACGGCAGAAAAGAAGAAAGCATTACGACAAGAAGAAAAAAACAGCAGAGGCAGTTATTCTGGAGAAAGAGAGCAAACAAAACAGCTACTGCGTCCAGAATATCTGCGCTGTTTAGACGTAGTAGGCGAACTTTGAGAGAGAGAGAGAGAGAGAGAGAGAGAGAGAGAGAGAGAAAAAGCGTTTAGCTCCGTCTAGCTTCTTGAGCAAAAAAAAAGGTGGGGGTATAAAGACCCGGGCGTCCGCTTGCCGTCAGGATCTTAGGAAATACACAAAAACAGCGTGTTTCTATACTCTTAATTATACACACATATCTGATAAAATTAAACATTAAAAACATGGTCTCCACATCCTCGCTAGCACTTGCCCTTGCGGCGGCACCCGTGGCGCTTGCACAGTTCATCCCTGGTGGTGGAGCTGTAGTTGGCTCCGAGTCAGTGTCCTCCGGATCGTACTACAACAGCGAGTCCAGCACCAATGTTGTTGCACCCGGCATGGGCTATGGCGGCCTCGGCTACGGCGGCATGGGCTATGGTGGTCTGGGTTACGGTGGTCTGGGCTACGGCGGTATGGGCTATGGCGGTATGGGCTATGGTGGCTTGGGCTACGGCGCATACGGTGGATATGGTGGTCTGGGCTACGGCGGGTATGGTGGACTTGGCTACGGCGCATACGGTGGACTCGGCTACGGCCGCGGCGTGGGCATGACCGGCGCCTACACCAGCGGAGCGGCAATCATCGGCCCCTCGGGCTCAATAATCGTCGGACCACAGTCCGCCGGCGGCATGTTCTTCTAAGACCAACATTTATAATATTTTCTTTCCCTTTTAAATCATACACACAAAGAACAAAACAAACAAAAAAAAAACCGCGAGATTACAAATATTATTAAATACAGGTTTGTTTATATCGGCTGGATGGGCTCCCAGGAAATGCCATCCCCGTCGTCGGCAAACGGGTCAGAGTCCATGTCGATGAGCTGGGGCTGCTGCTCCTCAGACAAAGATGGTGGCGAAGGCGAGGGGGTCTTGGATTGGTCGGACGGCAGCGTGGCAGCGCTGCGGTCGATAGTCGCGCCCTGGGGCGCAAACGGGTTGACAAGCGCGATGTGTCCACTGACCGGCAGCAGCTTGCCGGGAGGAACATCGCCGTCCCACCACGCCTGCGTGTTGGAGCTCGGTGGCGGTAGCGGCGGTGGCAAGCGCGCTCCAGGCTTGCTTCTCTGCGGCGGCACCGGCGGCGCCCTCCTGCCCTGCGGCTCGGCCAGGTCAATCAGCTCAGCGTCCTGCGCCTCCACATCCACCTCCACCGCCTCAACATTCTCCGTCGACGCATGCCGTCTAGCATACAGCTCGCGTACAATCTGCCTCCTGAGCCCCTTATCCACCTCGACCACGTCCACCTCAGCCATCCCAAGCACCGGCTTATGATCCGACAGCCGAATCTCATCGCGGTAGTACGTCAGCATGCGCACGCTGCCGCCCCTATAGACGATCCGGTCGGTCCACGACGGCACGCGCATCTTCTCGCTCGTATCGTACGTGTCGGTCCCGGGGTCAAACTTGTACGTCGGCGCAAAGGCAATTGGCATCTCGGCGTACCCGGCGAAGGCGGCGCCCGAGGCCATCTGCATGCTCAGCTGGTCGTACATCATCAGGCTGGAGGGGAGGCCCTGCGTGATCAGGAGCCGCGCCTGGTCGTTCGGCAGGTCGATGCGGTAGTTCAGGTCGCCCAGCCACACGGCGCAGTCGTGGTCGTCGATGCGCCGCCCGTGGCGGAACCGCAGGCCCCGGCGGATGGCGTGGAAGTCGGCGTTGCGCTCGGCCACGTTGGTCGCGCCGGCGGCCAGGTGCGCGGCCACCAGGCAGATGCTGGTGTCGTTGAGCATGGCGTGCATGGCCACGCACCCCTTGGTGCCCGCCATGCCGCCCAGGCCCGTCTTGTGCTTGACCATCTGCAGCCCGTGGATGCTGGGCAGCAGCGACTCGTGCGCGAAAAACAACAGCGCCACGCCCACGAGCTGCTCCGACGACACCAGCGCGTACTCGCCCTCGGCCTGGTCGCCCAGCGCGCGCCGGTGCTGCCGGTTGAGCTCGGCGGCCAGCGTGCGCTCCCACGTGCGCCGGTTGGCCGGGTCGGCGCTGACCACCGACTGCACGTCCAGGGGCACGATCTCCTGGAACGCCACGGCCACAAAGTCCGGCCGCTGCGCGCGCGCCTTGGGCATGGCCAGCCACGAGCCCAGCCCGCGGCCGTCGTACGCCCGCCCGTGCATGTTGTACGTGCACAGCATGCCGCGCACCCGCCGAGCCGAGCCGATGCGCGGCAGGTGGCGCTCGAGCGCGCGCATCACCACGGGCGTGTACGGGTCGTGCAGCCGCAGCGGCCGGCACACCAGCGCCGAGTCGCCGGCGCCCAGCAGCAGGTCGATGGTCGACTGCTTGCCGCGGTCCTGGAAGCTGCCCTGCACCAGCCGGCTCAGCGACTTGCTGGCGTCGCTGAGGAAGCCGGCCCACCCGGACCGCCCGCTGGCCGTCACGTCGGCCTTGAGCGCCCCAGTGCCGGCGTACACGCGCGCCAGCCGGTCGCCGTTGGCGGCCCACATGCCGGCCAGCGCGCCCAGCACCGCCTGGCGCGCGCCGGCCGACGCCGAGAGGCCGTGGCGCAGATACTCGCCCACCACCGAGCGCGAGATGACGCTCTGCACGACGTTCGTGCGGTCCAGGCAGTCGATGCAGTTGGTGCGCTGCACGCCGCGCTGCAGCGCCAGCACCGCCGGCGGGCCGCTGCCGCAGGCGGCCAGGAAGTACCGGTGGCCGGCCAGCGCCGGCGCCAGCCGCCGGACCAGCGTCTGCACGCGGTCGAAGTTGCCGCCGCGCACCTCGCCGTTGTAGTCGAAGGCCTGGTAGCCCACCAGCGCCTCGGGCAGCCGCATGGCGTCCACCATGGCGCGGTAGAACCGGCCCAGCGCCGCCTCGGACGACCCGGCCTCCAGCGCCTCGCCGGCGGCCGGCCCCTGCGCCTCGCCAGCGGCCGGCCCCGGCGTCCGGAGCAGGCTGACCGCGCACACGCGCCCGTAGCGCGCCAGCAGGTCGGCGAAGTGCCGCTTGGTCGCCGGCAGCGTGGCCCGCACCGACCGCGTGATGCGCACGCGGTGCGCCCCCAGCTGCACGCCGTCCTGCGTCCAGAACACCGGCACGCTGCCGCGCACCTGCACGTGCGCAAACACCGTCTGCGCCGTGCGCACGACCACCTCGGTCTCGACCTCGTTGGCCACGCCGCCCTCGTCGTCGACGCCGCGCGTCAGGAACCGCATGCCCGAGCGCATCGAGCTGCTGCGCGACACCACAAACACCGCCACGCCGTCGCCCCGCCACGCCTCGACGCTGCCCTCGACCAGCGACACCGCGTACCCCGCCAGGTCGAAGGCCCTGCGCTCCTCGGCCCCGCACACGTGCTCGCGGTACTCGCCAAACACGCGCAGCAGGCTGTTGTTCCACTGGAACTTGGCGTCGGGGTCGTGCACCACGTGCGTGTTGCCCAGCACTGCCCGCAGGCACTGCGACTGCTGCGTGCGCGTGACGTCGAACGACGGCGCAAAGTAGAACGCCCCGCTGCCGAGGAACCCGCACATCGCCGCACACGGGTTGGCCACGCCGTACATGTCGCCGTCGCCGCTCGCGTAGTGGTAGTCGTCGTGCATCGCCCCGGGCATCCGGCGGTACACGGGCGAGTCGTATATGTTGTCCGTAAGCGACAGGGCAACGGTCTGCTGCACGCGGTACACCGTCTGCCCGCCGGCCGTGCGTCCGTCCAGCGAGCCCAGGTCGCACTGGGCCTGCGCCTGCGTGATCAGAAATATGTACGTGTCGCCCTGGTAGTCGAGCAGCCCGGCGATGCCGTAGACGGAGTCCATGTCCAGGGGAGCGAACTGCTGCAGGTCGCTGGGCACGGAGAGAACCGACAGCGATATGTGCACGTCGCCGCTGTCGTCGGCTGCCGCAGCGCTGCTGCCGCTACCGGCCCCGAGCGTGCTGACGACGAGGAAGGTGCCAGAGGCGCCAGACAGTGCATGTGTCGGCACCAGCGCTATCGCGCGCGGGTAGCTGCGCACATACACGAAGAACCGCTTGCTGTCCATGTATTGCCTGCGAATTTGACCTGTGCAGACGATTTCCTATGTGTAAACTCAATTCAAGAGACAAGGCGATAAAAAAGGGCTGTTTGTCTGATTTCCCGCAAAATGCGCGGGGTGTCAAATGAAGAGCCCCCAATCCTCCTGCGTCGCGAGTTCCTGCATCGCACGCGCATTACTCGAATGCACCCCGATCAAGCCCAATATTGGTGGCGGGTGCAGGTGTATTTAAATGCTGTGCCATTGTTACAAGATAGTAAACTCATAAAGAACCATGCTACGACGGGTTGCGCGCCGTCGTCGCCGCTGCGTGCATCCCTGCTGCGCTCATGCCGAACTGCTCTGCTGTCTGGTACGTGTCGACGCTGCTGTTCCCAAGGTTTGCCGAATGAATCGCCTCAGGCGGCGCAAACTCGCCGTAGCCGAAGTTGGGAGGCCGCACAAAGCCCTGACTCGATGGCATTTGTGTGTCACCCACACGTGCAGCAGCGGCGGCGGCGGCGGAAGTGACCGGCGCGTAGTCTTGCGAGCCGCCACCCGTCATCACGGGGTACCCGTTGAGGCTAGGGCCGTTTGTTGATGTCGGAAACGTCGGCACCGAGATATTCAGGTCGCCTGGCCGCGGATAGTTGGGGCTTGCCAGCCCGACGTGCACCACATGCTTGACGTTGAACGAGTGCGGCCGCCCGTCCTTGGGCGACGGCGGGGTGTTCTGCTTGTCTCGCCCGCCAAACGGCGTCAGCCGCCGGAAGAAACCAGGCTGCCCGTCGCTGCTACTGCTGCTCGATCGTACACTGCCTGCGTTACCAGGCACAAATGCATCCAGCAGCCGCCCTAGAAGCGTTCTGGCGCTACCGCCATCTCTGGCAACCAGCTCGTTCCCGCTCGCATCCACCCTAGCCGAGCGAGTGCCCTGTCGACCCGTGGCTGAAAGATTGCTGATGCGGCTGGCGTTGTTGGCTAACGACGGCGGACCGTCGAGGCTGGCTGGAAGCGACATGCTTCCGAGAAGCGATGCGTGTGGCGAACCCCGTCTGCCAGTGGCTGCCTTGCCTGGTGGCCGTATGTTTTCCGAGCTCGTTGCCTTCGACTCTGGCAGCACCGACCACTGTGCCGGCACCGTTGCCGGCACGCTCTCCATCACGCACATCAGCGGGAACGTGCCCTCGCCGCCGGTCGTCAGGTTTTTCCCCACTACCCATCCGTCGTCAAACGCCATCTGTAGCGTCACAATATCACCCTGCTGCAGCGAGATCTCGTCTTCACGCCGTGCAAAAAAGTGACGGACCACCTGTCGCGGCTTGCCGGCATTCGCAATAAAACAGTCGACAAAGTCGACCGTCTTCTCAGATGCCTCTTCGCCGTTGCTGCCACCGCTCCCGAGAGTAAGTACTGAATCGCCACGGTTGGGAAAGAGCTTACGCCGCGCCTCGCCATTGCCGATTCCATGCCCCGTAGCAATCGCAATTACCAAGAAGAGCAGGAAAATGCCCACAGCGACACTCAGCACAATCGCCACAATCCGGAACAACCGTTCCTGCCGCGACTGCTTCTCCAGCGCCGCCACCAGATTTTTGTTTGTGTCGTTATGGTCATCGGCTGTCACATCGCCTTCGTCATCGTCTGAGGGTGAATCCACGCTAGGACCGTCTGCGGGCCCATCTGCGTCCTTGCCCACGCGCACGCCGATTGACTCGCACGTGTCTTGGTAGTCAACAGCATACCGGCAGTACTTGCACCAGTCTTCAACACGCTGGTATCCTATTTGTTGTTAGACATATGGACAGAGATACAGTAGACTGTTAGTGCGTAACATTGCGGAATGCCCAAAATGGGGGAGGGACGAACAGAGGAAACGTTGTGCACTAGACCATTCAAGTCAAACATGCAGCTGTGCCTGCCCAGAAATTCGGAAAGATGCAAACAAGCAAACAAACAGAATAGCATAACGAGTAGGGATGCTGGAGTAGAAGTGCAGTAACTTGTCAGCAAGTCTGCCCGAAATCAACAATAGAATGTGCACCAGACGTAAAAAAAGAAAACAAAGACCACAAGCAGTAATCCCACCATGCCATTTAATTGTATCTTGCGCTTAGACTTACCGCATGTCCTGAGTTCATTGTCGTTGCCATCGACACAGTTCCCGGGAGTGCCATTGTACACATCGGTGTGGCATTTAGTGCGAAGCGACTCAAGTGATGACTCGCGATTGTTGCCCTTGCTGGCTTGGCACAGCGTTGTGTTGCTGATAATCGCATGCAAGCTATCGACCCACGTGTTGCAAGTTGTCCGGCAGAGCGGCTTTGGCATAGGCGGCCTAACACCGATGCTCGACGATGCAACCACCTTCGCCAGCTCAAGCCCCGCATTATCCTCGTCAACGTCACGTCGCCTATGGTTTCTGCTGTCGCTACCATAGCAATCGTTAATGTTCTCGTCGCTGAATAGCAGATCGGCGCACACCATGCTGCGATGATACCGAATCACCGACTTGCCATGATCTGTGTTGAATCCGCCCAGGTCATCCAGCCCTGGGCACCGGAACACCGATTGGAACTCCTCTAGATTTGATTGGCCGTTAACATAGTCGTTCAGTGCCTTGTCGAACGCGTTTATGTCGTCTTTAGGGTACCAGGAAAACCGACTTGTCGCATTTGTACTAATGTACTCGCCTGCAAATCCAGGGCATCCCTGCGACTGCTTGAGCGACAGACACGCTCCGTATGTCTCTGATAGATGTGCGAGCATTACAAAGGCAACCACCAAGGAAGCCCGATATGATAGGCTGAACATGGCTGTGGATGTGTATAGATGTTCTCTCGGAGACTGATCGTAGGTCAATAAAGGCGTGAAGGCGCAACGTAATAACAGAATATGAATATGAATAAGAGTGTCGCACAGCGAAATAACAGAATGGTGAAAAGAAGAGACACGAATATCGAGTCGGGTGGTGCTGTCCGTGTATATATGCTACGGATAGATCGGTAGAGCACAAGCTCCAGAAAATAAAACAACTCTGCCGAGCTAATAGAATAAAGCCGTCCCTGATGTGAAAATGCACAATCTGAAAAGCGATATAATCGGCCAAGGACAATCGTCGGCTAGCTGTATAATCCAAGTTGTGTGCGTGCTTTTGGATACGAGATCTGGAAATGATAAATGAAGCAGAATAATAGGAGAATGGAACGGCCGGTCAAGCTCTTTTGTGTCTGAAAACGCCGACTAAGCAGAAACAATGAAAGCAAGCGCTTATTTTAGGCTCTTTATAGATAATCGAATGATGAAAAGTGTAAGGGGGAGGGATATAAAGAGACTATCGGCGTAGAAATATCGAGAAGAACAAAGGCGAAACAGCTAAAATAAAAGAGGCATATGTTGGTAACACGGCCGAACATGGACGAATATAAGGTATATCTGACTGTATTAAAGAAACTGTTATTCCTGTAAACGGTTTCGAGTTTACAAATATACGAATTTTCGGTTTGTTTGTTGACAACAGAGACTATGTGCACATTATCCAATATTTAAAAAAAAGACAGTATACGAGCTATAATCTTTACGAATATTGCAAATATTTGTTATCGTTTAAATTAACGCACTTGCCAACGTTTTCGTATCATATGCATTTTTGTTTACGTTTTATGGATCGCTAAACTTTCAAAACGAAAATTACGACCAAGTAGTAATAGCACGCACTATCAGCAGATGGAGACTAAGAAAATTGAAAATAAGGGACAGCGAGTTCAGCTACTGCTTTTTAACAAGAGGTTCTCTAACGTTTTGTGATATAGTAGATTTAACATAAAAATTAGAATGCATAGTTTCAGTGACGAAGCAGCTTGAATGGGTGTGCCTCTGTGTTAAAGACATACTCGTCAAGCGAGTAGTAGTCGGCCGGCGAGAATAGCAAATACAGATACTTTAGCGTTTCGGCCAAGAAGAAGGACTCCATCGAGTCCATGAGCATGGAGCTGCGCTTGGTGGATGTCACATCGCGGTACGCCGAGTACGCCGAGTTTGTTTTGGTCCACTTCTCAAGTGCCAGGAATATCTGCCACCCCCACTCCTTGTACACCTTGTCGCCCGTAATGCGGTAAAGAATCATCAGGCTTTCGACCGTCTCGGGCCGCAAGATGTAGCTCTTGTCGTAGCCGAGATAGTAGCCATCGGCCTTCTCCAAATCCGGTGCCTTACCTAGCGAAACAACGGCAAAATCGTCGTCGTGATTTGTCTTTGTCAGACCCTTGTCCTGGTCGTCTCTAAACAGCACATACTCGGGACCCAGGCCTGTCACTGTCTGGTTATACATCTGGAAGCATGTATACGTCAGGTTCTTTGCAAGCTCAAGGTCATCCGGGCGATCAAGAACCTTGCTTCCCAGAGCCAGCATTCCGGGCACGAAGCATGTGAGGTGCTGGAACTTTGGACTAAACCGCTTTGCCGCCGAATCGAGGTCGCCGACGTAGTACATCTGCGGATCGAACACTGACCGTTTGACCATCTTTTCCTTCATAGAGTCGATAGACTCAACGTACATGCGGCGGTACTGGTCGTTCTTCTTGTGGCTGAATATATACTGCTTGAGCATATACTCGTACCAACTGTCGCCCTGACCACCAAACGTAATCTGTCCTGATGTCAGGTTGCCGCTCTCGATGTCAATCCAGATGGGATAGAGACCGGGGTAGGGCTTTTCCGTCTCGTCCAGAATGTCGACTACCCGCTGTGCTGCGTTGTGATATACTGGGTTTCCTGTAAGCTCAGAGAGCTTCCAGTACTCGAGCTGAACAGTGCCTGCCTCGGCAAGACACACGCGACTAGCTGGGACAGCCTGACCAGTATTGACATCGACTCGCGGATATGGAATGCCGGACGACGTGTTGAATGCCGGAAGCAAGACATTGCCCACCTGCTCGGCCTTATCAAGCAGGCGTCTGTCAAGACTCATCTCGTATGCCGTCAGCAGACCGGCAAGTGACCGAATGATCATTTCGAAAAACGGCGTAGTGTATCCCTTCTTTGCCTTTGCAAAATCCACATTGACGGCGTGCGTGACTCCTTGATCAAATTCGTCGTATAGTTCCATGATATACAGCGTGTCGAGAGCATCGATGAGAGTAACGCCCCATCCACCCCACTTGTCGTTGCTCTTGTTCGATACGGGAAGGAGCTCGTCGTGTCCAAATGCGTGCTGGTGGTAGCCCTCCCACGCATGCCTCATTGCGGATCTGACTGCGGTCCGCCGCTCCTTGTCTGTGTGTGCCGTGTCATTGCCGTCGTCGACTCTGGGCGGGATTGTGACGCGCGGACCATTCCAGAGGTCGAGTGGGTCGAATATCTCGATCATTACGCGGGCGACTATGATCCCGCTGATTGTCAGCGCAAACAGGCTAAATACGACTCGACTTACTCGGTCCAGCCGGTACCACTTGGCTTTAATGCGGCTCTTTAGAGAGCGTTCGCCGTTCAGCAGCGGGCGCTCGTCGGAGAGCTCCGAGCGGAGGGTTGGTTCCAAAGACATTGCTGCTGCCGCCGAATCGATAGTCGTACTGTGTCAAATAAGGGTTATACAAAAGAGAACGAGTCTAGATAGAAGGGTCTACTCTCGTAGACGGAAGGAGGGGTTTGCGGGTGTCGAATAGGCCAAAACAAAATAGATTCGCAGTAACCGTCCGGTCAGGGAATGTGGAGAATGGTCTCTTGCGAAACGGCAGGCTGGGATAGAAGGACTGTAATATAGATTGATGAAATAAAGCACAGTAGACGAGGCGGGTATAACGGAAAAGAAAAATGAAGCAAAGAGAGAAAACAGCTGCTACAATGTCCAGCGGCGCTGCTTCTTGCCTTTTAAAACAAGCCGAAAGAGCAATTTAAGACAAGTGCGTGACAGACTAGAACGCCGGAATGATCATGCACAGGCCAATTCGCTTGTTCTCTTCTCATGTGGGAAAACAGCCATATGACGACGCCAAAAGTCGATAATTTCCGCCGCCGCCGTCGTCTGCATACACGCACATGCACATGACTTTTGGTTGTGCGTTGAGCAAAGACAGCTCAATTAAATATTAAGGCGTTGCATCAGATTTGCCATTGTTAGTGTGTTATGCTGATGAAAAGGGCTAATTCGCGCAAGGTGCCGTTCGCTTGTCCCTTAGAACGCCATGCGTTTGAGACAACTCGCCAATTGTGGTTGGCGCCATTTTACATCTCTCCAAACATAGGCATGACGAACTTTGAGTACACTGAAGGTGGAGGGGGGCCAAGCCACATTGGATGAAGCCTCCACAAAACAGGGCAGAGGCGCAAGCATTGCCTGGTTCTAGAAAAAAAAAAATAACGTACAAGCCATTGATTCGATTTTTCCCGCCTTTGGCTAATTTGCCGGTATTAAACACTCGGACATCGTGTGTCCGACAGAGACAAATAACACCATTTCTGTACACGTACGCAAAACGCATAAAATATTACTTATTGATATTACGACACCAACTCTACTTCCGGCCGCTGTAACGCTGCTTGCCAAAGTTTGCAAACGGCACGTAGCGGTACTTGATCATATGCTCGATCTGGCGTCTCATCGTAATTACAAACAGGAAGATCCAGTAGAACAGCAGAATGGGCCAGTACACGGGGATGTCGAGGAACGAAAAGAACGAGCACACAAACGAAATAAGCACAGCCTTTGTCGAGTTGAGCCAGAACTTGAACTCGGGCAGACGGCGAATAAACGGCCTGAACTCGTCGTCGTTTCTGGTCGGCAGCAGCCCGGGACCAGACTCCTCGGCGGCCTCGGCCTCCTCGATCTCCTCGGCCATCTCGGGGTCAATCTTTGGCGTAAGGAACGCCAAGAAGAGGTTGAGCATATAGATACCGAGCGCGTAGCAAATAATAAACCATCCTTGCGCCAAGACTATCCGAAGCATAAAGAACAGCAGCATGAATCCTGTAAAGGTCCACCGGGCGCCCATGTGCGGCGTGCTTTTATCCATAAACGTCTGGTAGTGCTACATACATAGAGGAAAAAAGCGGGTGTGCATTAGAACAGTGCTTGTGATTGCACATGCTCGGCCTGCACGTGCATGACCGAGCTTGCTCAGCTAGCTAAATGCTAGCTGTGCAGCGCTATAAAAGAACGGCGAACTTGGCTAGCAAGTTCGCTTCTCTTTTTAGTCAGTCAATATAATTCCTAGTCTCGTTGCCACAAGAGTGAAATAACAGTGCTCATTTCTGGAGCTGCACCTTGAGGCCACCGAAGGCAGAATGCTCCGCCCATTAACAACTTACAACCTGAAGGCTGCCAAAGAGCCCGGTCGCGCGGGTGCTCAGTGCCTGCGAGCCGCCAAATGAATCGTCCATCATCTTAAAGTCGTCCTTTCCTCTCAAATGCGTAAAAATATAATTAAAAAACGTCTAATTGAGGTTTGGCAAAAAGAGATAAAAAATGAAGACTGTCGCGCATGGCTAAAAGGGCTGAAAGCATTGACGTGTCTTTCGACGAAAGGCTGCTTTGAATTTACCACAGCTCGACTCGGCTTGGCTTTATTTGATTCAGCTCAACTCGCTGGACTGGCAAACCAGCGAGCCGAAAATGCAAATCGCATTTTTATGCCTGCAAACAGTGGTGTGGTTTGCAACCATGTCTTTTCTCTATCACTTGCTCGCACATTTTTTCTTCAATATCCTTATAATTGTCCAAACGCTTTAAAGGTTGGTTACTCGCATATTTTTGGCATGCGGACATGTACACAGACCTGTCGTCTGGTTGGACTCGCACAGGTTGCTAATTGCTCTCTACCCAATCCCTCATGTAGATGTCCGAACTTGAGGCTCAGACTGCAAATATCTCGCTCGAAGAGAAGGCCGCGCCTCCGGCAAAGATGGCCAAGCCCAAGAAGAACAAGGGCGGCGACGCTGCCGCTCCCCTGGCAGACCGCCCCGAGTTTATTGAGCACCGTAACCGCATCTTTGACGAGCTCTTCCAGAAGCAGAAGGAGGAGATTGCAAGTAAGTATAGCTTCGATCTGCTTTCGATGTCAGCTGCGTGTGGAGACATATCGTGAATCATCATCGAAATGTCACACACAGCAGTGACAGCAGCAGCGGCCACGAACAAATTTCCGATTTCCCCTCACCAAGCAAAAAAAGGTAGCATTGCGCTAACAAGACATATGTCCCTACGCTTTTAGACAAGCCCCGTGAGAAGATTACAATCACCCTGCCCGACGGTTCGGAGCGCGAGGGCACTTCGTGGGAGACCACCCCGATGGACATTGCCAACTCGATCTCAAAGTCGCTTGCCAAGCGCCTGGTCATCGCCAAGGTCAACGGCGAGCTCTGGGACACCCTGCGCCCCCTTGAGACCAGCGCAAAGCTCGAGCTTCTTGACTTTGAGTCTGAGGATGGCAAGAAGGTTTACTGGCACTCGAGTGCCCACGTTCTGGGCGAGGCATGCGAGCTGCACTTTGGCTGCCATCTGTGCAACGGTCCTCCGATCGAGGACGGCTTCTACTACGACATTTCGGTTCCAGAGATCTCTGGCCGCAGTGTTTCCCAGGCCGACTTTGCTCCCCTTGAGACCCTGGCAAACAAGGCCATCAAGGAGAAGCAGCCGTTCGAGCGTCTGGTGATGACCAAGGAGCAGCTGCTGCACATGTTCTCGTACAACAAGTACAAGGTGCAGCTCATCAACTCGAAGGTCCCCGACGGCACCTCGACCACCGTCTACCGCTGCGGTCCTCTGATCGACCTGTGCCGCGGTCCGCACGTGCCCACCACCGGAAACATCACTTCGTTTGCGGTGCTGAAGAACTCGGCCTCGTATTTCCTCGGCGACGCAAACAACGACTCGCTGCAGCGTATCTATGGTATCTCGTTCCCGGACAAGAAGCAGATGACCGAGTACAAAAAGTTCCTCGAGGAGGCCGCCAAGCGTGATCACCGCAAGATTGGCCAGCAGCAGGAGCTGTTCTTCTTCCATGAGCTCAGCCCTGGCTCTGCCTTCTTCCTTCCCCACGGCGCACGTATCTACAACACCCTGATCGAGTTTATTCGCAACATGTATCGCGAGCGTGGTTTTGAGGAGGTCGTCACCCCCAACATGTTCAATGTTAAGCTCTGGGAGCAGTCCGGTCACTGGGCAAACTACCAGGATGCCATGTTTAGTCTCGACGTCGAGAAGGAGAAGTTTGCGCTCAAGCCCATGAACTGCCCTGGCCACTGCCTGATGTTTGGCATACGCGACCGCTCATACCGCGAGCTGCCTGTCCGCTTTGCTGACTTTGGTGTTCTGCATCGTAACGAGGCGTCGGGTGCCCTGTCTGGTCTTACCCGCGTGCGTCGTTTCCAGCAGGATGATGCTCACATATTCTGTACCCAGGATCAAGTCAAGAGCGAGATCACCGGTGTGCTCCGGTTCCTTGAGGATGTGTACAGCATCTTTGGATTTACCTTTGAGCTTGAGCTGTCTACCCGCCCGGAGAAGTTCCTCGGTGAGGTCGAGGTCTGGAACCGCGCTGAGAAGCAGCTCGAGGATGCCCTGAATGAGTTTGGTGCCAAGTGGGTCATCAACCCGGGAGACGGCGCATTCTACGGTCCCAAGATTGACATTACCATCCGTGATGCGCTTAAGCGTGCCCATCAGTGCGCCACTATCCAGCTTGACTTCCAGCTGCCGGTTAGATTCCAGCTGCACTACCGTGCGCCCAACACCAAGGGCGAGGAGGGTGACTCTGAGCTCGGTAGCGACTTCCAGCGGCCTGTCATTATCCACCGTGCAATCCTGGGCTCTGTTGAGCGCATGATTGGCATCCTGACTGAGAACTTTGCCGGCAAGTGGCCGATGTGGCTATCGCCGCGCCAGGTGATGGTTGTTCCGGTTACCGGTGTTGTGTTCGAGTACGCCCAGGAGGTCAGGGACAAGCTGCACAAGGCTGGCTTCTATGCTGACGTCGATCTTGGAGGCGAGACCCTGAACAAGAAGATCCGCAACGCCGAGATTGCCCAGTACAACTTTATCTGCGTTGTCGGCGCTGAGGAGCAGACTGAGAACAGCGTCAATGTGCGCTGCCGCGACGATGTCGGCACCAAGGCCAAGGGCCAGACCATCCCTCTTGACTCTTTCATTGAGCAGGTCGCTGCCATCAAGAACACCCGGTCCCTTGACAGCAAGCTGTAGGCTGCCCTAATACATTACGTCAGACAAGTTTTCCTTCAGCTGTTTAAATAAAACATCACAACAAATGGAAAGCAGTAAATGCGAACAAAGCACCTTCTGGTGTTCGATGGCTTCAGCGATTGTTTCACCGAACCATCCTTTTTGCGTGTGACAAATCAGAGTGCTTGAAGATTGTTCCGATCTGAATAATCCGCAGTAGGTTTTTAGAGAGGAAAAATCTTGCCTTTCCTCTCTGGCACTTTTCATCTTTCTTCTTCTTTTATCGCACTCTATCGTCTTGGAGAAAACTCGGTTTTGAACAATATGGATGCTTATGATCGTGCTCGTGGCAGTGGTAGTGGAAATGGTAGACCCAGAAGACAGGCTGGAGGGAATACAATCAAGGGTCCCCATTCTGCGCTGACCGACTACCTCCAGGAGATTGGCGTAAGCGAGCATTTCCGAGAGAGAAGACAAAGAGAGGCCGAGGAGCGCGAGCGGCAGGCTAGAGAGCAGGAGGCTGCTAATGCTAATACCAGTTCTAATGTGACGATGGCTGCGGCCACGAATGCACAGACAGCCGATGGCGCGCTTGCAGCCGATCTGCAAGGGGAGGAAGATAGGGCTGCAGACGTCGGCACCAGTGGCAGCACCAGAAGAACGAGGACTAGGTCGCAAGCACGCGCAGCTGCACCTACCGCTGAAGTTATCCTGGTTGCGGAGCCAGAAGCGGTGGATGTCGCTGTAGCTGCCGAGCAAGACGAGTCGCAGGCAGTCAAGGCCATGCCCAAGTCCAAGCGTGGCAAGAAGAAGAAGAATGACTCTGATGATGAGGCCGACTACAAAGAGGGGCTGAACCGCAGTTCTGCACGCAAGGGTGGACGTATGAAGGAATGTGAGATCTGTGGCAAGCGCTTCCTCCAGCGCGGCGAGCACGACGAGGGAGCACGTGTTCTCTGCGCAATGTGCCAGCGGTCTGTTAACAAGTCGCATGGCGAGCCGAAGGCTGTGTCGAAAAGGGCTCGCGAGGCGGTTGCGCGCGAGCCAGTCAAGCCGAAGAGGAAGATGAGAAAGACGGCCGACGGACTGCTCGAGTACGAGCCTGGGCCGCCATCGCTCCAGGACCTCTGCGTGCGCGTCATTGCGAAGCATCTGGACCAGGTAGAGTCGTTTGGCGATATTACGCCGCAGAGTCTAAACAAGCTCTGTCGCATTATCTCCAAGATGCGTCTGCTGGACGAGCACACCCTGGGTCTCTTCCTGGGACCAGACAAGATCGCTGTGACACTCTATGACTGCACAAAGATCAACCGGGCGGGTATTCAGCGGATTGCTGAGGAGTGCGCGCAGATCCAGAGCCTGGATCTTGAGTATTGCGGACGGCTTGACAACTCGGGGCTGATGACGCTGGGGTCGCATTTACGAAACATGACGTCGCTGCGACTTGACGGCGCGTTCTTGGTCAAGGATCAGGGATGGGCAGAGCTGTTTCGCAAGCACGGGCCGCGCCTGACATCGTTCAAGGTGCGCTTTACCGGATTTGGCATCGAGGCTACACGCGCTCTCGTCATACACTGCCCGAACCTCGTCGAGCTGCGCATATCGGAATGCGTGGATTTCGATGACGACTGTCTGGCTCTTCTATCGGCGCCCATTACCGACTACGAGGAGGAGAAGCAGGAGTATGAGCGCGTCGTTCGCTTGCTGGCTGATCGCAACAAGAAGGGCAAGAATTCGGTTGTAGTCCAGCCAAAAGACTACAGTGGCCCTATTCCTGGCTGGAAGCCGCTCTCGGCACTCTCGAAGCTGGACCTGGCGTATCCCTACAAGCCGATGACTAGTCAGACGACTGCAAGGATGATCCGCACCCTAGGATCGCAGCTCAGTGTGCTCGATCTGTCGGGGTTCAAGGATATTGACGACTCGGTTATTCTGGGTGCTCTTGACGAGAACAGCCGAAACTTGGAGGAGCTGTATCTGAGCGAGTGCATGGGCATTTCGCCCGAGGCGATGTGCGAGTTCTTTGCGCGGCAGCGCAAGAAGGCCAAGGTCCCTGGAATGGGGTATCGACGCGTGGGACTGAAGCGCTGCTACATGCTGACCGACAGCGTGATTCGCGAGCTGGTCCTGCATTCGGGCGGGACGCTGAGATGGCTCGATCTCAACTCGGTCGACGACAACCTGTCGAGCCTCGGGCTGCGGGCGCTCGAGGGCGCGATGTACAGAAGGGAGGTCGACGATGGGAAGGAGACGTATGTGCTGGCGGAGCAGACATCTGGGTGCGTGAGTCTCGAAGAGCTCGACCTGTCGTGGGTCAGATGCACGACTGACTCGGTGCTGGAGGATATTCTGAAGAAGTGCAAGAAGCTCGAGCGGATCAGCGTCTATGGATGCCCCGAGGTCACTGCGTTTGCGCCCCGGCGCCCCGGTCTCAGGTATATTGGCCGAGGATGCGATTCGCTGTGATTTCGTCGGCTTGATTTCGACGCTGTACGGAAATCGGGCTGCCAGCCCCTCCGATGGGAGGAGACCGCGTTTGGTCATCCCGTGAAAAAGTGGAAGCATGTGCTTCTCTTCCCTCTCTCTCTTTCTCTTTCTTCACCCCTTTGCCTCGTTCTTTATCTTTACTCTGTTTTCATTAATTTACAAACTCACAGCCATAGAACGCTACTTTATCTACCATGGGCACAGCAGACAAGAGCCAGACCTCTCTCACGCCGGCAACGCTGATCGGAGAGGTGCGCAGCGGACACGAGCTGGACGTCGATCGCCTGTCAGCATTCCTCCAGCAGCGCAAACCGGATATCGCACTACCTCTGGTGCTCAAGCAGTTCAACGTCGGGCAGAGCAATCCGACATATCTGATCACCGACGCTCGTGGCAAAAAGTTTGTTCTGCGCAAGAAGCCCGCCGGACAGCTACTGTCCAAGACAGCGCACGCCGTTGAGCGTGAGTACCGTGTGCTCGACGCGCTAGGCAGGCACAGCTCGGTGCCCGTGCCCCGGGTCTATGCCCTGTGCGAAGATACGAGCGTGTTGGGCACGCCGTTCTACCTGATGGAGTTCCTCGAGGGCCGCATTCTGCCGGATGTTCGGCTTCCCGAGATTCCCAAGGCCGAAAGGGTTCTTTACTGGGATGCCCTGGTGGATGTGCTTGCCCAGCTGCACAAAGTCGACTATCGCAAGGTTGGCCTGGAAGGGTATGGAAAGGCTAATGGATACTATGAACGGCAGACGCGCAGCCTGACGGCGGTTAGCGAAGCACAGGCGGCAGCCAAGGACAAGAACGGCGTGCAGGTCGGTGGGCTGCATCGACTGGAGCAACTGCAGCGGTGGTTTTCGGCCAACAAGTGCCCTGATGAGACCACTATAGTGCACGGCGACTTCAAGATGGACAACGTCGTGTGGGACCCTGTGGAGCCGCGGATCATCGGCATTCTTGACTGGGAGCTGTCGACTCTGGGCAATCCGCGCACCGATCTGGCCAACATGCTCCAGCCGCTGCTGATCCCGTACGCCGACGCTCAGGCGCAGAGCTCGGTTCTTGTTGGTCTGAAGAATGCACCCTCTGAAGAGGGCGCGCCAGACGAGGAGCGGCTGCTGCAGAGGTACTGCCACCTGATGGGGCGCAATTACCCGCTCGACGGGTGGGAGTACGCCAAGGTGTTTGGGCTGTTCCGCAACGCGGTTGTGATGCAGGGTGTTGCTGCGCGTGTGGCCAAGGGCCAGGCGTCGTCGTCGTTTGCACACCTCGTTGCCAAGGTCTTCCCGCAGTGCATGGCGATGGCCATGGATATTGTCGACCGTCTCGA
The DNA here is from genome assembly GCA_027574685.1 of Coemansia erecta. Taxonomy (NCBI): domain Eukaryota; kingdom Fungi; phylum Kickxellomycota; class Kickxellomycetes; order Kickxellales; family Kickxellaceae; genus Coemansia; species Coemansia erecta. The sequence goes on along the minus strand of JANBOJ010000046.1, from coordinate 4,186 downwards.
GGCCCAGTCGCGCAAGAGCAAGCTCTAGCTCTGGATATATTGGCTTTCTTTTCATTTGACACGTTCTAGATTTGTAATTAAACGCAGTCCTCTATTTTCATTCGCACTTTTTTATATAAATTAAATGTAATAAGAAATATCTGCCTGGCTTGGACATTTCCAGACTCTGTGCACCTCCGCTCGGGCGGTTGTCGGACTAGTTTCAATGCATGCGCACTCTAACAACCGACGCACTATTGGATCTGCCTGCACTTGTCTCCACACACGCCCAAGCCTTTGCTAGAGTTAATTCTGCTGCAATCAATACCTGGGTTATTCTGTTTACCCAGAGGCCATTATTCTCAAGCCCCTCCATTGACACATGTCCATGTCTAGAACGGACAATAAATAGTGGACAAGGGTATTAATACAATTGGAACTCGATGTAGAGAAACGAGGTTGTAGCCTTTTTTGAATATTCAGACTCGACCAGCCGAAAAGTACCTCGTCCCTGTTTTACGGTGTGCAGACTCAGAGTGTGGCCACTATTGCGCTCGGAAGATCGCCACACAGATTCACACTCCTATCCGATACTTTTTTTCTTGCCTCACAAGCAGAACAGGACATGCCAGACACTTCTGTCTTCCTTTTTTCTTCTTGTTCAATATATTCCATATTCTGTCTTTTTTTTATCGTATAAACATAGCACCACCTGTTTTTGCCTTCTTTGCCAGCCAGTACTTTTTTTGGATCTGTCCTGATTTGTTTCGAGAGCAGATAGTTTCCTTTTTTAATTGTTGCTCTTGCCTTTGCAGCCATTTTCTTGTCGAGCAGGCAGGTAACAGAAAAAAGGGTCCACCCTGTTCTTCGCCTTTCCCGGAATATTTTTCTTTTCCAAATCCACAGTTCCTTGCTGCGATTATTCTGCGTCTGAAAGAAGCGCAGACCAAAACGGGACGTTGGCGCATATAAAGGACCAGGAATCCTGCTTTCGTATTTCTTGGCTCTCTTTCTCCCTGCTTTTTTCTTACTCTTTCTCGCTCGTTTCTTTCTATCTTTCTGCTCAAAGTGCATATTTTTCGAGCGCCGATAGCGAGGGCTGTTGTTCCTGTTACTTAAATAGCTTCAGGATACCCTTCTTGCAAGCATCTTTGCTCGTACACTTTCTTTCTGTTATTTCTTATTTGCATTTTTTACACACACACACACCTATTCCATTTGTTCATATTTATTCATTCATACTTCTCGCCCACACACCTACACACACTCGCTTTGCATCCATTCACTTGCTCATATATAATACTTTTTCATTAATCCACACATACATACACGCCTCCCGTCCACTTTTGCATATGAGTCCAGGTAACGTATATCCCGCAAATCCGACACCCACGTATGCCGCACCTGCGCTGTTTTTTTTTCTTTCTCAGTCGCTGACACTCGCTTGATGTACACACGACGAGTCGCACACGCTGCGCCCTTTTTCTATTATTCGCCTTTGTGCTTGTTCTCGGTATTCGGATATTTTACTGCTATGCCAAATGCGGGCAGCAGAATGCGATAATAAAAACTTCGCCAGCCACCACGTAATATTACTCAAAAGACAGCTTGAGCCTTGTAGGAAACTTGCAGTACGTTTACCGGTGGCGGATAGGCCAGTGGAGCACGCTGGCACCATGCATCGAGCACAACAGTCCTGCCTTTGACGCAGACGGTCTGCGCTGGGTGTTCAAGCTGTTCAAGGGCCGTGCGCGCAATCCCCGGGACCTGGCGCTCTACCTCGCCGTACACGAGTCGACAACCGACCGCCTGCAGCAGTTGAAAAAGAAGGTTGACGTGTCGTTCACTCTAGAGAACCAGCGAACTCGTGGACTAGACTATAACAAATACACAACACCCATCACGGTCTGGGTTGACTCGGCATACAGCACGTGGGGCGACGACAAGTTCATCAGCCTCGACGACATGGACTCGTTTATATTGGATGACATGACATGCCTGGTGGTGCGGTTCCATGTGCGCGAGACGGTGCACGAGGGACCGACGCCGACGGCACAGCCATCGCCAGCGATTGCCGTGTATGTCCCCGAGAAGATTTCTGCGCCATTCAACCAGCTGCTAAAGTCGGCGCGGTTCTCTGATATCCAATTTGAGCTCCGCGACTCGTCAGCTCTGCTTCTTTCTCCGGGACCGCATTCCGCGCCGTATGCAAAGCAGGGACTTTTATCGCCACGCAACAGTGGCGACTTTCAGAACACAGCCCCTCATGACGCATTGCGAATTGGATACAATAGCATCGGCAACGTCTTGGAACATGGCGGTCAGCCCAGTCCTCCGAACAGCTCGCCTGATGGCGATTCGCGGCCTCTTTGCGTAACACCTATGCCTGGCAATTGCTATGCGCGGGCAATGCCCTATGCCAACCACAAGCGCATTGGTGGAGCTGAGCCCGCACAGCCGCCATCGGGCCCGCGATATCACGCGCACAAGGCCATACTCATGGCCGTGTCGCCGGTGTTTGAGGCCATGTTCAGCAACGGCATGCGCGAGACGTTCGAGAAGACAGTCGAGGTATGGGATGTAACCCCGCGTGCCTTTGAACGGATGCTCGAGTTTGCCTATACGCACGCGTGCGATCTGGACGTCTCCGTTGAGGGCCATGCAGACGTGTCTGCTGACGAAGTGGTCGAGACCCTGCTCTGCGCAGATCAGTTCGAGGTTGCCGGGCTGCGCGATATCTGCTGGCGCAATCTGATGAGCCGGCTGTCTGTCGACACTGTCTGGGATATCTGGTCGATTGCCGTTGACCTTGAGGTGCCCGAGCACCAGCGCGCCTGTCGCAGCTTCTGCTGCCGCAAGTTTACCGAGCTCTGCAGACACCCTACCACAATGTGGGCATCCGCGCATCTCTTGCGCGAGGTACTAGCCAGCGACGCGCTCAATGTCGAATCCGAGGAGCTGCTCTACGAAACTGTGGTAAAGTGGGCCGAGTTCCGCGAAGATTCGATGGACAGCGTGCTACCCTCGCCGCGCTCAGCAAATGCACGCAAGCTTAGTGGCTCCGCTGGCAACGTTTTGTCGGCTGAAAAGCACATGACACGATCTGGACTTATCTCGGACGAGGCTGTGCTTAAATGCTACCGCTCGCCGTCGAACCTATCGCTGCTACCCCCGAGATCCCCATGGACAAACCGCGGTCAGAGGCAGGGCCACCCACGAAGAAAGCCCGAGCTTACTCGAGAGGCATACACATCAGCATCTGAAGCCAACGCCGCACCCACGCCGTCACCCCGCCTGTCTGTGATCTCTGCCACACGGCTCCAGTCCTCCAGAAATGGCGACTCGCCTCTTGCCTCTGCAAATATTACCAGTCCAGCAAGCAGCCACAGCAGCGTATGGAGCACCCTGTCAGACCGCAAGGAGTTTCTACCATCCCTGCTTCCATGCATCCGGTTTCCGATGATGGACAAAAACTTTCTGCTTCGCGTCGTCGAGCGCAACTCAGAGCTGATGACGCTGCCACTGATGAAGGACCTGCTTATCGAGGCCTACCGCTTCCACGCATTCAACCCGCCGCAGATCATCCAGACTCCATTGTCACGTCCGCACAGCAGTGCGCACAGGCGCTCATCCGAGTGCTTTGCCAAAAAGGAGTACTCTGCCCAGCTGCAGACCGCCCAGCCAATATACGCCAAGATCATCCTGCCACTGAACACCAGCGACGATCTTGCACTTTCCCGCTCGCAGCGTCGAAAGCCACTTCAAAAAGTTTCCATCCAAAATGTCAGCTACGCCAGCTGATCCAATATCGCTTAGTATAAACTTAATATCTGTATTATCACCATATAGAACTCAGCTACCCTTTAAAAAAATGAAACTACGCTGGTGCATAGGAGCAAAAAATGCATTGGCCGGGAATCGAACCCGGGTCTTCCGCGTGGCAGGCGAAAATCATACCTCTGGACCACCAATGCTGGTGAATAACCAGCTCACTATATTTACTAAGCTAATTACTTAATCTTAAAATCCAATATTTTACATATCTGCAGTCTATTATTTGGTATTTTTTATTTTTTGCGTCTGTGTGCTTTTTTTCTAAAAAAAAAAAAAACTCTCTCCTCCGCTTCTCGCAAAAAATAGGGCAGCCAATCATATTTAAGGAATATTAATACACTTATCTATTGCTTACCTAACGTTTACCCGAAGC
>JANBOJ010000045.1:0-75634 GCA_027574685.1 Coemansia erecta | reverse complement strand
GACATCGGCAACACCGTCAAGCTGCAGTACGGCGGCGGTGTCTATCGCATCGCCGACTGGGCACACATCACGAACTGCCATGTAATCCCCGGCGAGGGCATCATTCAGGGTCTGGCAGAGGTCGGCATGCCAAAGAGTCGCGGTCTTCTGCTGCTGGCCGAGATGTCCAGCAAGGGCATGCTGGCCACGGGCGCATATACCGACAAAAACATTGAGATGGCTATTAGAAACGAGTTTGTCATTGGCTTTATCGGCTCTCGCCGGTTCACTGAGGAGCGCGATCTGATTACGATGACTCCTGGCGTCGGTCTGCATGCCTCTGGCGACGCCCTCGGCCAGCAGTACCGCACCCCTGAGCATATCATAACCGAAAATGGGTCAGATATTATTATTGTCGGTCGCGGGATATACGGACCGGGCAAGGATGCAGTCTTCGAGGCCCAGCGCTACCGCGAGGCTGGCTGGAATGCATATCTGAAACGCCTTGACCAAGCGTGACTGTTTTGACTTTCGTTTTCTTACAATTTTTTATTATTGATGTTGTGCCCTTTCTGTCATTTTGTTGTGTAACGTGTAATGTACTTTCCGGTCGCATTCCAAGTGCTATTCTTGTCGCTTCTGGCAGCATTTGGCTGGGGCGCGAACCTGCGCTACCTCTCGCTGGCCGGTATAGAGGTGCGACCAATTCTGCAATTGTCCGAGCTCCCGACCGCCGCACATTCGGACAGAGAGAGCGGCATACCGGAGGACGAGCTCCACACCAACATATTTCGTCTGGCAGGGATACTGGGCGGTGTATCACTTGTCGGCTGGGCGCTGTGCGTGCTGGAATCGGCTTCGCCCGGGATGCAGACGTTTGTAACGCTCATAACATACCTATTCATTGTGGCTATCATTGTGATGCCTCGGCGTACTCTCTGCCATACAGCCCGGATGCAGTTTGTCGAGTCGCTAGTAAGAATCGTGAAGCCCAGCATGACCGATCCTGTCTTTCTGTCCGACGTCATTATGGCTGACATTCTCACCAGCTGCGCACGAATGTTCGCTGACCTTCTTCTTGTTCTGTGTCGGTTCACCACCATGCTTCGGTATTCCCGTAGACCGGGACTGGACCCAGCGAATGATGGAGGCGTGGCAGAGCTTATTGAGAGACATCGCAACTACAATATGTGTACGGACGCGGGAATCTTCGGTGCGGTGCTGGTTGCCATGCCATACATGTTCCGTCTACGCCAGTGCATCAACGAATATCTGCGAGCAGAGGTAGACAGCAGCGATCGCAGAAGGCATTTCGCCAACGCTGTCAAGTACGCATCGTCCATTCCGGTAATTTGCCTTTCGTCGACACAGCGACGTGTGGCAGTGGATGGAATAATGGAAACCAAGTACTCGGACTGGATGCTGCGTCTGGTCTACAGTCTCTGGATCCTGGCAGTTGCATTCAACTCGCTCTACTCGTACTACTGGGACATTGCCTTTGACTGGAACTTGGGCCATCTGAGCAACGGAAGCAAACTTTCCGATATTGTAGTGCCTGTACAGCAACCCAGCCCGCGGTTAAAGACCCCGGCGGCTCTTGTCGACAGCGATGACGAGGAGAGCAACACCAATGTTAATACGCGTGATCTAGATGCTGCCAGCCAGCCAATGCCCGGGTCCTGGGCTGCCGATCCCAGTTTATTTAAGCGAAAGGGCTTCCCTTTCTTGTTACGACCACGGCTATGCTTCGGACCGCCTCAGTTGTACTATATTGCGATGGTCATCGACTTCCTTCTGAGGATCACCTGGACAACGAAACTAACATCATACATCCAGATCGACCGAATGGCATATGGCGGGTTTTGGCTAAATCTTCTGGAGATATATCGGCGCTGGCAGTGGACCTTTCTGCGAATCGAAAAGGAGGCAGCCATATTGTGAAAAGAAATTGCTGCGATCTGTCTGCCTGTGAGCTGACTCGTGTTCTCAGTCATCTCCTCTCCATTCTGGTTGTTTGTGTTGCCCAATGATATCATGCATTTAATCGGAACAAACAGAAAGTCAAAACCGCACCTCGAGTTAAGATACAAAATCGATGTCTTTTCTCTCTCCCTCTTCAAAACACATTAAATATTCTGCCTGCCTCTTCTTGCAAATGGACGATCATCCGCAGGCCGTAGAGTCCACTTGGCTGCTGGCTACAAGTAGTAGCAGCAGCAGCGACACGATATCCTTGGTACCAGAAGCGATACAGGCACAGATACTGCGCGACGATTCAGCTCAAGCATCTACAATAGTAAAACAAGAGGCCAGGTTGCTCGTTCGATCAAGCATACCGGTTATATTGACGTACCTTCTTCAATACAGCTTCAGCTTTGTCAGTCTGCTTGTTTTGGGTCATATTGGTACCAGCGAGCTTGCTGCTGCTGCGCTGGGAAACATGATGCTAGTTGTTGTCGTGTATTCGCCGTCAATCGGACTTGCTTCATGCCTCGACACATTCTGCTCGACTGCCTTTACAGCGTCGCGGGACAGAACGCTGGTTGGGTTTCATCTACAGCGCGGGCTTGTGGCCGTCGCCATACAGTTTCTGCTTATCATGCCTATTCTGTGGTATCTCGAGGCACTTCTGGTGTGGTTTAGACAGGATGCCCATGTCTCTGCACTCTGCGGCAAGTATGTGCGTGTGCAGTTACTTGGAGCGCCCGCGTGGATGTTCTTTGAATGTATCAAGCGGTTCTTGCAGGCGCAGGGTATCATGCGCGCCAGCACATACATATTGCTTGCAGTGTTCCCAATTCATCTCGCCAGCAGCCTCCTGCTCGTATGGTCGCCTGTCATCGGTGTTGGATACCTCGGAGCAGCACTTGCAAACGTCATGACCAATTGGGTTATTCTGCTGTGTATCGTTGCATACACATGTAGAAGCTCGGCAAGTGAGGCTTGGGGCGGCTGGACACTGCAGGCACTAAGAGCAATGCCGCAGTATTTCCAGCTGGCTGTGCCGTCGATGATCATGGTGTGCTCTGAATGGTGGATCCTCGACCTGCTTGTCCTTGCAGCGAGCTACCTGGGAAGTACTACACTCGCCGCACAGAGCATCATTGTCAACACTACCTCGCTGACATACCAGATCCCGGACGGTCTGAGCGTTGCGGTCTGCAACCGTGTTGGGAACCTGATTGGCCAGGCGCGGGCACGGCGCGCCAAACTCTCTGCATGGCTCGGCATTGCTGCCGGGTTTTTAGTTGGACTGGCGACTATGGTTGCTGCGCTCGTAGTTGGTCGGTGGTGGGGTCGGGTGTACTCGGACGACCCAGATATTGTTACCTGCGTGGCGATGATCATGCCTGCATGCGCGGTGTTCCAGATGACAGATGCCGTTAACAGCGTGGGGTCAGGCGTTCTTCGCAGCCTGGGTCGGCAGGACTCGGGTGCTCTAATCAATTTCCCCGCGTACTACCTGCTCGGCTTCCCGCTGGGCCTGTACCTGACATACGGAAGCCCTCGCATTGGCGTTCTGGGGCTGTGGTATGGCATCTGCCTGGGCGTGTGCATCGCCGTATGTCTGCAGATGCTCATCTGCATCCGTACCAGCTGGGAAGATGAAGTGAGGCGATGCATGGCCCGGGTGTCGAAAGACCAGGACTCGCTCACCGGCGCTGTCGCGCCAGCAACTGCAGCTGCAACAGCAGCCGCAACAGCGAGCAGTGATGACGCCGACAGCATCAGCTCAAATCAGGCACTTTTGTGATTACCGATTAAATCGATTGGCTGGAGGCAGTGCCAGCAGCCATTCTCCGACGGCCACATCTTTGGCCTGAGTGGTTTCTTCCCTCATCTTCCACCAATTCTTTATTCGTAAATACATTTGCTCAGACAGAGACACTCGACCCTAGCCACCACGCTCTTGTTTGGCAGCATACCTTTTTCTTTATTCATTCCAAATACCAAGACTGCACGGCAATTAGGAAAAGATGGTAGCGTCTCGACAATAAATTGCATCTGGCGGCTGGACTGTGACCAGTCTGGCCGTACCCAGACCGACAGGCTCTGTCACTCCTGCATAGAGCAACCAGCGTACTAAATACAGAACTGTTGTCATTTCTTCTTTGCATTACCTCATGGATTTGCCATACCGAATTTATAGGGCATGCGAATGGATATCAAAAAGAAGCTTACGACACGGACCGAGCGTGTCAAGAGCGTAGACATGCATCCGGCCGAGCCCTGGGTTCTGGCATCGCTATACAACGGAAAGGTGCACATCTGGAACTACGAGACGCAGACGCAGGTAAAAAGTTTTGAAGTCAGCAGCTTGCCTGTGCGTGCGGCAAAGTTCATTGCGCGCAAGAACTGGATCATTGCCGGGTCCGACGACATGCAGCTCAGCGTGTACAACTACAACACGCACGAGCGTGTGGCCGCATTCGATGCTCACCGCGACTATATCCGCTGCATTGCTGTGCACCCCACGCTTCCGTACGTCCTGACGGGTTCGGATGACATGTCCATCAAGCTCTGGGACTGGGAGAAGAACTGGAAGTGTGTGCAGATGTTTGAGGGACACACCTACTTTGTCATGGGCATCTCGATCAACCCCAAGGACACAAACACATTTGCGTCGGCCAGCTTGGACAAGACGATCAAGGTTTGGAACCTGGGGTCACCGGTGCCAAACTACACGCTTGAGGGCCACACAAAGGGTGTCAATACTGTCGACTACTACCACGGAGCTGACAAGCCGTACCTGATCAGCGGTGCTGACGATCTGCTGACCAAGGTCTGGGACTACCAGAACAACACGTGCGTGCAGACCCTCGAGGGCCACTCGAACAACGTCGTGACTGTTGCCTACCACCCGACACAGCCGGTGATCCTTACCGGAAGTGAAGATGGAACCTGTCGCGTATGGAATTCGAGCACCTACCGCCTGGAATCGACGCTCAACTACGGGATGGATCGTGTTTGGGCAATCGGGTATGCGCAGCGCAGCAACACGGTTGCAATCGGTCACGAGGAGGGCGTTGTGGTTCTCTCGCTGGGCCGCGATGACCCGTCCGTCAGCATGGATACCAACGGCCGCATTATCTGGTCCAAGCACAACGAGATCCGCAGTGCCAATGTCAAGGCTGCTATGGACTCTGGGCTTGCTGATGGTGAGCGCATTCCGTTGTCTGTCAAGGACCTTGGAAGCTGCGAGGTGTACCCCTACACGCTGAAGCACAGTCCCAACGGCCGCTTTGTTGTTGTCTGCGGCGACGGCGAGTATATCATCTACACAGCGCTTGCATGGCGCAACAAGTCGTTTGGCTCCGGTCTCGAGTTTGTGTGGGCGCAGAACTCGAATGACTACGCGGTGCGCGAGTCAGTTTCGTCGATTAAGCTGTTCAAGAACTTTAAAGAAAAGTCGCGGCCAGCAACATCGGCTCTTTCAGCACCAGACATGTCGGCTGACGAGATCTTTGGTGGAAGCCTGCTTGGCGTGCGCGGAGCGCGGGGCACTCTGACGCTGTATGACTGGGAGACCGAGCTGGTCGTTCGTCGTATCGACGTCGAGCCCAAGAACATCTTCTGGTCCGAGAGCGGTGAGTTGCTTACAGTGGTCACTGACGACTCCTATTTTGTGCTCCGCTACGATCGCGATGCCTTCCTGGAGAGCGCGCAGCAGAACGGCAACCGCACGAGTGAAGAGGGCGTTGAGGAGGCCATCGAGTTTGTTGCCGAGATTCAAGAGACCGTTCGGTCGGGATGCTGGATTGGCGACTGTTTCATCTACACCAACTCGGCCAACCGCCTCAACTATCTTGTTGGCGGACAGGTGTTTACAATCTCGCACTTTGACACGTCAATGTCGATGCTTGGCTATGTAGCTCGCGACAACCGCGTTTATCTTGCCGATAAGGATGTCAACATCGTCAGCTACGTCCTGCCGCTTCCGGTAATTGAGTACCAGACAGCAATACTGCGCGGCGACCTTGATGCGGCAAGCGAGCTGCTGCCCTCGATTCCCGAGGACCAGCGCCCAAAGATTGCAAAGTTCCTCGAGGCTGAAGGAATGAAGGAGCTTGCGCTCGAGGTGACCACCGATCCAGAGCAGCGCTTCGATTTGGCCGTGCAGCTCAACCAGCTGGAGGCAGCCTACAAGCTTGCCGAGGAGAGCGCAGCCGAGGCCAAGTGGCGCATTGTTGGCGACTGTGCCCTGCGCACCTGGAACTTTGAGCTTGCTGAGCGCTGTATGCTCAAGGCCAAGGACCTCAGCGGACTGTTACTGCTGTACACGTCCTCGGGGAATGCTGCTGGCATGGAGCGGCTGGCTGAGATGGCCGTGGCTGCGGACGCCAACAACATTGCCTTTGCGTGCTACCAGTCGCTCAAGCAGACCGACAAGTGCTTTGAGCTGCTCCTGCGTCTTGACCGTATCCCCGAGGCTGCTCTGCTTGCGCGAGCATACGCTCCGTCAAAGGTCAGCGAGGCAGTGCCCAGGTGGAAGGCGCAGCTCGAGGAGCTGGGCAAGCACAAGGCTGCCGAGGCAATCGCAAACCCAAGCGACTATGCAAACCTGTTCCCAGACTTTGAGCGCAGCCTGGCCATTGCTGCCGAGAATGACGTTTCGGCCATTCCGGCAAGCGAGTACCCCAAGCACAAGGGCGATCTTTTCAGAGACTTGCTCAGCCAAGAAAAGCCCGTGAACGGAGCTGTTGATGCTGAAGTCGGCAGCGATGCTAACGCTGTGGCCGTGGCTGAAATTCAAGCTGAAGCCGAGGTTGAAGCCGACGTTGAAGTCGATGCTGAAGCCGACGAGAACGACGCTGACGAATTCCACGAGGCTACACCAACCACCGCCGGCGACCAGGACGCGTAAGACGCCCCGTCGTCCCTGCTTATGCCTGGCAGGACAGTTCACACCCCTTCCATCTCCTAGCCGACTTTTATTTTCTATTCTCCAATTCACCATTAAACCCTATCAACCGCATTTCGATGACTGCCGCTGCATTAAGCAAGAGCAAGGACGGACGGTCTTTTTTATTATTTACCTGTGCTGCTCGGACTTGCGGTCTTGGGGCAAAGTCCGCAACTGAAACCGGACTTCAGAGCAGCATTAATCGAGGCGGATTTGCAGCGCTCCCCCCCCCCCCCCCGACAAAAGCGTGCGCGCAGGCGAGCGGCGCCTGCGTACGGCTGGCAAAAATTAATTTTTTTTGGGCTGGCACAGCCAATCGAGCGTGTTCAGCTGATAAGCACCACACCTCGTTATCTATCCTGTATTTGTTCTGCCAGGACTACCTACCTGCGTATACTTTGCTTCCCTCCTCCTCTCTCTCTTTTTCTCTCCTTGTTGTTTGATTATTACATTTATACTTTTCTCTCATACGGACATATCCTCCCGGTCTTGCCCAAAGCTCGGTTACATTCATAGACATGCTCAAGTCCTTTGCTCGCCAGTCCACTCTCAAGCAGGTATGTCTCGTTTGTCGCCTGCAAACATGCTATATCCCGGGTGTGCGGGTATATTGAATTTGGCATTTCGTCAACGACGCCTGAATGGAGAATGCAAACGTACTACTAACTGGTATTTGCTGCTCAAACTATTGTGCACACTGTAGGTTGCATCGCGCCTGTCTGCTCGCTCGATGAGCACCGTTGTCAACGTATGTATCTCGCCCACCTTGTCAATCATAGAGGGCGCATTCTTTATAAGAATGCACATGCATCTCTCCTGTCGGCCTGGAGCACTAGTCGTGGTCTAAGCTGTCAGTATGAAGTGTCTAGCAATGTCCATATCTGGTCGGAAGGAACCTTCTATCCTGCTGCGGATCGTGCACATTGTTTGTTCTAGCGACTCCACACTGTCGCATGTGGTCGACAGCCTAGCTTCTAAAACCAGACCGCAAGTACATATGCTTATTCTATGTAGGACTCGGTCGGACCCAAGTGCTATGGCGGCACCTACACGGTCACTCTCATTCCCGGCGACGGTATTGGCCAGGAGACTGCAGCTTCGGTCAAGTCTGTGTTCAGCGCTGCCAAGGTGCCCGTCGAGTTTGAGCAGTTCGATCTTTCCGGATTTACGCCCGAGAACGACAACCTGATGCAAGAGGCTCTTGCCAGCCTGCGCCGCAACAAGGTTGGTCTTAAGGGCATCCTGTACACGCCCATTCGCAAGGGCCACAGCTCGTTCAACGTGGCTATGCGCAAGGAGCTCGACATCTACGCATCGGTCGCACACTGCAAGAACATCGAGGGCGTCCAGGCACGGCACAGCGGCGTCGACTTTGTGATTATCCGCGAGAATACCGAGGGCGAGTACTCTGGTCTCGAGCACCAGTCGTTCCCGGGCGTCGTCGAGTCGCTCAAGATTATCACGCGGCCCAAGACCGAGCGCATTGCGCGGTATGCGTTTGACTACGCCCTGCGCAACAACCGCAAGAAGGTGACGATCGTCCACAAGGCCAACATTATGAAGCTGGCCGACGGTCTTTTCCTCAACACCTGCCGCGCCGTTGCCAAAGAGTACCCGACCATCCAGTTCAACGACATGATTGTCGACAACACGGCCATGCAGCTCGTCAGCAAGCCCCAGCAGTTCGATGTCATGGTCATGCCTAACCTCTACGGCAGCATCGTCAGCAACATTGGCGCTGGCCTGATTGGCGGGCCCGGCATTGTCCCCGGCGCCAACTACGGGCGCGAGTTCTCCATCTTTGAGCCTGGATCGCGCCATGTGGCCAAGGACATCCAGGGCCGCAACACGGCCAACCCGTCGTCGCTGATTCTGTCATCGGTTATGATGCTGCGCCACCTCCAGCTTGGCAACCACGCCGATCAGATCGAGAACGCCGTCAACAAGACCCTGAGCGTCGACGGCATCAGAACCCCCGATCTCGGTGGCTCGCACTCCACCACCGAATTCACCAAGGCTGTCATCAACAACCTCTAGGCACATTTCACATATGCGCAGCCGTATCCTTTTTTCTCTATATAAACACAACATTTTGTCCAAGCCCTCCATTTTCTCCGAGCAACCAAAAAGGATAAAGATAAAGCCAAAGAAGGCCAGCACGTAGGCACGCGTGCTTCCAAGCTCAAAAGAGCTCGCTTGCAGATCATGTGCACCATCGGTCTGCGGTCCGCGGTTTGAGACGTGCCACAAAGCAACGTTGAAAGATGGTTGACTTCTGAATTGAAGATGAGTGCGTCCGGCGCAGGCTAATGGGCGGCGGCCTTGGCGTGCACAATCGCCCAGTAGCTTTTTGCATATTGGCGGCGATGGCAATCCTGTTTCTCGTGTCGCTCTTCGTTCTTTGTGGTCCGGTGCTTTCTTACAAACCGAATTAATCATGTATGCACATCCTCGACGTTAAAGTGCAAAGAAAGAAGAACCTCTTGTTTGGTTGCCTGAGAACGCGGCCGGGATTGTATTCTTATTTGATGTTCAGGCAGCACACACACACTTTTGTGCGCTGTAGTCCCGGTTTATCAAAATTTATTCCTCTCCCTCTCCCTCCCCCCAAACTCCAGAGCAGCACAGCCAGGGATCCTGTCTCTTCGCCAGCTCTTCTTTTTTTCTCCTCTCTAACTCTCGAGTCTTTTTGTCACCTTTTGTTTCTATCCAGCTAGTCAGGCTCAGCGCTAGTTTCTCTTATACTACTTTGGCTTGTATTGCTTTATTTCGCTGAAAGGAGATAGTGGGCCTGCTCCTTTGTTTCTAATACCTTTTCTTTTATTTCTGCGCGTGTTGCTACGAAAGCCAAGCTTACTATATCACCGGTCTATTTTTTTTCTCACTCGTGGTTCACATTCGGTCTCATCAGCGAGCGGAAGGCAGCGCAAACGAGCATAGCAACTCACAGACGACAACGACGACGACGACGACGATAGCAGCAGTGGGATAAACAACCACACCGCACGTTGTAAGTAGACAGCCTGGGCTTTTTGTTTTTGTCTGTCTGTTTGTTTGTTTGGTGCGCTATTACAGAGCAAACTCATTTGCATTCGGGCGCTCCCCCCACAACAAAGGTCTCTGATAGAGCGCCGGAGTAAAGCCAATGCTGCGTTGCGGCACACGGTGCTGCCTCGTCTGTATATATCTGGCCATGCATCCCGCATGCTAGACTCGCCGCCAGCTGCGATGCCTCCATATCCCCCAAAGGAAGGCGGCGCTCTGTCTATTGTGTGTAACCACCTCAACTCTATCGTCCTATTTGGACCGGGTAGTTGGTATGCAAATAGAGGCAAAACGAAATAATGGCCATCTCCACACAAATACACAAGCCTGCTCTACCAGCATGCTTTTTTCCTTCCTCCAAAGACCTGTTTTGTGTCCTTGTGCCTAGATTTTTTTTATTTTGCCAGGTCCCAAACAGGAAGGAATGGCAAGAGCAGACAGGCGAATAAACAGATATCAAGGCAGTGATACTAACAATAGCAGTTGAGGTCTGCTCTGAAACTCTTTTTTGTCCCCATATTGTTTGTTTGCTTCTATTGTCCTTCGGGGCGGTGCGTGCAACAATAGAACACATATCGATAGAGCCATAGCATGTCCTACACCGAGGCCAAGGCGGCGGCGGCAGCAGCGGCGGCGGCGCCAGGCCCCAGCATGGGTGGTGGCATTGGCGAAGAGAACGACTACTCGGGCGACGAAGAGATGGACGTGATTCACATAATACAGGAACGCGACGCGTACAAACGAGAAACGGAAAGGCTGCGCAAGATAATCGAGAACCAGCGGTTTATCATCAAAAGCCTGCAGGACCAAATGGCGCGGAAGCAGAGCTTCTCAAGCATCAACACGCCATCGGTGCGCAACTCGGGGATCTCGACAGATGTCGTCGAGCCGTCCGCAGGTGGGACGCCAAAGATGGCGCCGATGGCCGACGGTGGCAGCGGCGCATCGAATGCACTAGGGCTGTCATCGCTCAGTGTCAAGACACCGACCAAGGGATTGGGACTGGGCGTGGGCGCAAGCAGTGTGCGCAAGGGGTCGCAGGGCTCAAATCTCGGCAGCCCGCTGGCAGCAGCGGCAGCGGCGACGGTGCTGGATAACAGAGAGTCTCTGGACATGCCGTCAGGCGGCTCCAACATGCGGCCCTGGGCCAAGAGCACGCGGCTGAGCGAGATCTATGCCGACTACTCGGCGCGGCACAATTCGGTCAGCCCGATGTTCAAGCCGGCGAACGGCGTATGGGCTGGGCCGAACGGAAGCGAGGCTACACAGGACCACGCGCGTGTGCGGTCGACCAGCGGGAGCTCGTTTACAGAGAGCCTGAAGGCCAGTATCAGGCAGACAGAATGGCCCACGGAATGGGGCGCACAGGGCGAGACTGGCTACGCAAGCGACCGGACAAGCGGCGTGGTCGATGACGTGTCGTGCAGACCGTCGCTGACGCCCGAGGCAGCGCGGCAGCAGGGTGGCGCGTATGTCGACGTGCAGCCCAAGCACGACTCGGCCTTTGGCAACGCGGTTGCTGTCGCTAGGACTGCCGGCGCATTGGGTACATCCGAGCGGCGCATAGGCACGCCGGTCCCCGACCTCGTATCAGAGAGCGTGAACATCAATGGCGGCAGAGACGGAGGCGATGTGCATGGCAGCGCTCCGCCAATCACTAGGAGCGGCAGCGGGGGCAGCTCAATTGCTCCTTCGACGCCGCTGCCTACGGTCCCTGCAAACAGAACCAACAGCCCGGCCGTACAGTCTCCGTCGGAGGTCATGGTGCTACGACCGGTGTCGATGGCCGAGCAGCGGTCGGCTGTGCCCAGTGGAAAGCATATGGCTACGCCGATCCAAGAGGTGGTTGAGGAGGACGCCGATGCATGGCAGCCGGATGCGCTCGAGGGATACGAGTACGAAATTCCCGCCGAAGCTGCTGGTGATAGAGACAGCAGGTTCTCTATAGACGCGTTTTCCAGCGAACAGATCCAGCAGCATGTTCAGCCGCGATCCCAGAACCAGCCAATGGCTCAGAATCAGCCGATGGCTCGGAATCAGCCCACATTCCAGAACCAGCAGCAGCCCGCATCTCAGCACCGCCATAATCCCCAAGGCTATCCTCAAAGCCAGAATTACCCCTATGGCCAGCGCCAGGAGTACCAGCAGCACCCCCATGCTGCAAAGATGCAGGCGCCCAGCCCGTCGCGCGGCCCCGCCATCGAGAAAAGCGTCACGTGGAATCTCGATGACGATGACGACAGTACCGGCGCCATGTCGGTCCCGCAGTCAGCGGCAAACGGCAGTCCGATGCCTGGCGCAGACCGGAGACCGTCGAACCACCAGATCCCGGCTCTGCTAGCCCAGCAGAGCACACGGAGCATCGGCGAGGCCGCGGGCGGCCAGGGAGGCGCAAAGGCAGGCCTGAAGCCAGAGGCATCGTCGCAGAACACTAACGAGGCATTCCTGAACCAACCAGCGCTGACGTCGCTCGACAACATCGACATCCAGATCAAGGATTCGCGGATCAAGATCGACGAGCGCGGCAAGGAGGTCAACGTGTACATGATCGACGTCGTGTTCCGGCGCGAGACCAGCGGGCTGTCGCTGCACGAGATGATTGTCGACGCGCAGCAGCCGGCCATCGTGGTGTGGACGGTCGAGAAGCGCTACTCGGACTTTGTCAGCCTGCACAACAGCCTGCGGCAGGCAATCAGCAGGGAGCGCGTGAGCGACCGGCTCGAGCGGCTGCCGGAGAAGGAGCTCTTCCGGGCCAACGCGCCGACGAAGAGCGACCGGCGCAAGCAGTGGTTCGAGCGGTACCTCAAGCGGGCGCTGACGCTGGGGCTGCGGGACCAGGGTGCGATGCTGCAGTTCCTGTCGACGAACCGCACGATGGAGCCCGAGAAGAGCATGCCGATTCTGCTGGGCCACAAGGAGGGCTTCCTGGTCAAGAAGGGCAAGAACTTTGGCGGGTGGAAGCGGCGCTACTACGTGTGCAAGTCGACGCCGCCGGTGCTCGAGTACTCGGACTCGCCGGGCGGCAGCACGACGGGCATGATCAACCTGTCGGGCGCGGTGGTCAAGACCGGCAAGGCGCGCACCAAGACGGGCGGCGGCAGCGGCAAGGAGAGCGACATGTTCCGGCACGCGTTCATGATCGAGGAGCGGCCGCGGCGCGAGGGCAAGGAGCCGGTGTCGCACCCGCTGTGGGCCGAGTCGGACCGCGAGCGCGACGAGTGGGTTATGGCGCTGCGGTACGTGATCGTGCGCGAGTCGGACGGGCCCGAGCGCGCGATGAAGGAGGTCGAGCGCTACGCCAGCTACACGCGGCGCAAGGACGCCGACGTGCTGATGATCCAGCAGATCCAGACGTCGATTACGCACGAGCAGGGCGCGCGCCGGTCGATCGAGCACTCGCGGCGGCGCGAGGAGCTGCGCGAGGGCGCGGGCAAGACGGCGTCGCCGCTGAGCAACCAGCTGCGCCCGCAGTCGTACCCGGCCGAGTCGCTGGCGTCCGACTCGGACCTCGAGCCGCCGCACGCGCTGCGCTACGACACCGACGCGGCGGCGGCCATGCGCTCGCCGGTGCTGGCCGCCACGCTGTCGACCAGCTTCTCGGGCGGCGGCGGCATCGGCGAGTCGCTGGCTGCGCAGGGCGAGCGGCTGTCGGTGCACTACGTGCCGTCGGAGATCTCGACCATCGAGTCGAGCATCTACTCGTCGTACAACGGCGGCTCCGGCGGCGGCCCCGACGCGGCCACGGACCGCGGCGACGACGGCGGCCGCAACTCGTACGCCAGCGTGGTCGACGACTCCGAGGGCAGCCCGGCCGGCGAGCTGGCCGCGCCGGGCGTCAGCGCGGTGGCCACCGCGACGAACAGCGCGGCCGACTCGCCTCTCACGGGCACGTACCACGCCGACGCAAGCCCGGCACGCCCGCAGCAACAGCTGCCACAGCAGCAGCCGCCGCCACAGCAGCCGCCGCCACAGCAGCAGCGTCTGCCGTTCACCAAGAACGCCGTCGGCCGCATCGTCCACGAGGAAGAGGCGGCGCCCGAGCTTCCGGAAAACACGCCGCTGGTGACAACCGACATCCTCGGCATCGGCCGGCAGGACAGCGGCGGCAGCGGCGGCGCCGGCGGCGCGCACGGCGCAGGCGGCAACAGCGGCCGGTCGCGCGAGGAGAAGAAGCGCGGCCGCATCACGTTCATGTGGGGCAAGCGCCGCGCCGCCGAGGCCAGCGACCACCCGGTGCCCGACTCGCTGTCGCCGGGCACCAACCCCTACGGCGCCGCCGCCGATGCGCCGCCGGTCCCGACGCCGGCTGCGCCGCGCCGGCTGCGCCGCGGGTCCACCAGCAACGACATGCGCAGCGTGCTGACGCGCGCCACGCCGTTCAAGGGCCCGGTGTTCGGCATGCCGCTGGAGCTGGCCGTCGAGCAGACGCGCGTCAAGGAGCACTACCACCTGCCGGCCGTGGTCTACCGCTGCCTCGAGTACCTGGACGCCAAGAAGGCCTGGCTCGAGGAGGGCATCTACCGCCTGTCGGGCGCTGCGCTGACGCTGGCGTCGCTGCGCAAGGAGTTCAACTCGAGCCGCGACTACAACCTGCTCAAGCTGTCCAAGCCGCCCGACGTGCACGCCGTGGCCAACCTGCTCAAGGCGTACCTGCGCGAGCTGCCCGAGAAGGTGCTGACCACGCGCCTGTACCTCGACTTTGTGCGTGTGGCCGACCTGGCCGAGCGCAGCGACCGCGTGCACGAGCTGGGCTGCCTGGTGTCCGACATGCCGCTGGCCAACTACACGCTGCTGCGCGCGCTGACCGCGCATCTGATCCGCATCGTCCAGAAGGCCGACGTCAACCGCATGACGCTGCGCAACATCGGCATCGTCTTCTCGCCGTCGCTGGGCATCCCGGTGCACCTGTTCAACCTGCTGATGGTCGAGTTCGAGTACATCTTCTGGGTCAACGACAGCGGCGTGCCCGAGCCGCGCTCGCTGGCCGCCGACGCCGCGGCGCTGTCGGCATCGGTGCCTACGGGCATCAACCGCCTCGTCGAGACCAGGGACGCCGCCAGAGACGACCTGTCGCGTCCTGCGCCGTCGCGCCACGCGCCTCCGTCGGCCCTCCGCCACGTCGCGTCGCGTCCCGAGCTCGGAAGCAGCGCCGGTGGCAACATGGCCAACGGCGGCAGCAGCAGCGACGCGATCTCTGCGGCGACCTGGGCCCCCACGCCAACCGAGCCCATGTTCTCGAGTGCCGCCGACCTGACGCGTGGCTACTCGCGCTACCCGCCCGTCGGCCCGCAGACGCCTACCGTCGGCGCCGCGTCCTCGTCGCAGGGCCAGGGCCAGGGCCAGGCCGGCCCGCGCCAGGCCGGCCGGAGCAACCGCAACAGCATCCAGTACAACGTCGGCGCGCCGCGCGAGCTGATATTCCAGGAGACCGCCATCACCGTCCCTGCGCGCATCCTCGAAAGCGAGGGCGAGGACGACGACTTCCTCGGCGACGACCATGAGAGCAGCCAGCACAGTGCGCCGATCGACGGGCCCCACCACTCCCGCCCGTGGTCCTAGTCTCTCAGGTCCCAGGCCCTGTATATCCCCGTGCCAGCAACTGTTAGTCCAAACCTTTTTTGCCGCATTTGAATAATATCCGTCATGTGATCCCGACCCAAACACGCGTCTGCTGCCCAGCATGCCAGATGGGCTGTGCCTTTCGCTCTTGGCTCCGGATGGTGCCGCTCCAGTCAATCAGACCACCTTACTACAACCCTGCATGACACCATGGCTACATCCAGCATTGGACTCAAAACACCGTGCTTCCGTGTCAAGCGCGCATCCTTGACACTCTTTGTCGAGACAAAAGCAACGAACAAGGTTGCGTCGATCAAGGAGGACATCATCTCGATGCTCGAGAAGCACAGCGGCGGCGACGACCTCCTTGTTGGTCTGACGCCCGACTGCATCCGCCTGATTGCAGAGCAGACCCAGCATCCCGACCAGGCGCCCACCCTCCGCCCTCTTGACGACAGCATGGCCATCAAATCCTCCGAGCTTGTTGATGACCAAGTAATATACTTCGTGCTACAGCTGCCCGACGGTACAGTATCTCTCTACAAACAAACTGCATATGATGTAATATGCGTTTCCTGTTTGGCGCATGACTGCCCATCTCTAATAGGAATATTTTGACAGCAACACTAAAACTACAACACGGTCTGCTGCATCCGAGACCGCTTTGCGTGTCGATCTTTCAGCCGCTCTTTCTCTCCTTTTGTAGGTTCATGGGAAGAGCCGCACTTTGCAGACTATGACGCCGCCGATTCCCAGGAAATGGACCTGTCGTATGCGTAGCTGTAAATCATCAAGAAACTGCACGACGTCATTTCGTCATCGCCACGCGGGCGCCTTTTTTTTCCAGAGAATTTATTTTTTCATATTTCTTGGAAAAACTTTAGTACTTTATACTTAGAGAATGAAGAAAGACGAAAAAGAGAAAAGAAATAGAGAATGAATAATGCCAGAGAACTTGCTGAAATTAACAGGCGTACAGGTTGAACGAAAAGAAGAAAACAAATCTTAACATCTTGTGTTTATATGCCATACAGCGACCATTTCTGCATATACCATGCCATGCCATGTGCAAACCGCTAGGTATTAGGCGATCGACATCAAAACAATGCTCGTGTTTGCAGCCCTTACAGAGCAATTGCAGCTGCTAGTACGGCCAGCGCACCAGCAATGCTGACACTCGATGCTCCCGAGTGCGTGCTGTTATCCTCCTCCTCTTCCTGGTCCTTGCTGTTGCCTGCACTGCCAGACAGCACGTAGCCAGTGATGTTGGCGCATGCAAGGCGGGCGTTGTCGGGGCCGTGGATGACAATCGAGTGTCCGAGAATGGCATTGCCGCCAGTGAACGTCAGGATAGAGTCGGGGTAGTTTGCCGCGTAGTCCCCGTTGGCGCTGGCTGTCATGTTGCCAAGATATCCAGCCAAGTCGCCCAGCTCGCAGGTCGACTGGGGCTTTGTACTGTCGCACTTGTAGTTTGCGCCAGCCGCCGCCTTGATTCCAAACGGATCCAGATGGCCGCCAGTACCCGTGCAGTTTCCATCCGACGGGACTACATTGGTGTGGATGTGGAACGGATACTTTGTGGTCTGGTTCAGTCCGCTGGCCGAGATGATAATCTGAAGACCAGTATCGTCTGCCGCAGGTAGGAACTTGAACGACGCGGTGATTCCGTGGCCGCTAAGGTTAGCATCAGCCATGACGACCTCGCTAGCAGCATCCGCACGGGCAACCTTGACAAGGCTACCAATGTCAGTTGTCGCAGACACGACGGTAGCGGCAATAGCGATAAGAGACAGAATGTTCTTCAGCATGGTAAGAGAAAATGAAACAATGGAAGATTGAAGTGAAGAAAAGAAAGAGCAGAGCGCTTTGATGTGCCTGTTATATATGTGTGTGTGTGTGTGTGTTCGCGTTAAAAACAATGTGAGACAGATATAATGATACTCGGAAAATGCAAGTACAATATAATAGAATGATTAATAGAGAATGAGGAGTGAGGAAACGAGGAATGAGAGTTTATTGCCAGAGAATTTTCCAAGTCGAGCGAACAAAATGACGAATTTTATAAGCGTCAATGACGGTAAAGAAAAAAGACTGGCAAAAAAGACTCGTTCTATTTATAAAAAGAAACTTGCAGTAAACCAAAGCAGTATTTTTTTGCCAATAGTTTGCTGGGCCTTTTTGGGCTGTTTTTCCTTTTGGCCCTTATGCGTTTCCCTCCTTTTGGTGAAGGAAATGAGCGTGGGGGAGCTCCTGCCACGATGCACACGAAACGGTCGGTGTGGTCGCTTTGACACGCTCTGCTTTGTTTTCCTGCATGTCCATGTTTCGATTTTTTATTCTCGACATCAAGCAAGGCATGCATGTGACGTTGTTGTTCTAAAATTGAGCAGACGTATTTTTAGAACATAACTTTGTGTTGTCTCGCAAGGTGTGGATAGAGGACTTGGTGAGCTGTGGATTCCTAGAACAATGCATCCTTGATTTGCTGCTACATATGAAAATAGATGGCCAGAATTTAATGCCAGATGAGAATAGTACTTGATTGTTCGACGCTCACTCTGTGATTCAGACACGGCGCCGTTAAATCAGAACAATGATTTATCTGGTGCATTCTAATTAAAGGTGTGGCAGAAGTCTTCCACCCACTGCTATTAGACATTATAAACACGTTTTCCAGTGAGCTCGGAGCCAGAACTGAATGGCACCGTTGCTGCGGCTTGTATTTGCAGTTGACATAGCGCTACCGAATCCACTTTATCGATGACGTGTGGCGATATGCTCAGATAGAAATCCCACTGATCATTTGATCTATTATTCGCATGGTTCGTATATTTCGAGATATTGGCCTCTCTCTCCGCACACACACTAACCGCTTAGTCTACATGATGCGTAGCTTGTTGATATAAGCCATGTGGCAATTTATCTCTGATCGGTATAGAATGCGTGTATTCCATAGAGAGAGCACAGGTATTGGCTGCGGCAGGCAGGCTTGGCTCTGCTCGTCTTGAATTCTACTACAGCACGCTTGAATTCGCTTGCTTTTATTTATATATTTTATTGGCGCATAGTTACTCGTACCGATGAGCTCAGAGATAACTTCATGCATGCAGATATCTGAGCGGCAGCAGCGGCTGCTGATGCAGTGCTACTGTAAAAAGGAGCTCAACACGCTGTTTCTCAAATACTACAAGTATTCGGGCGAGGTAGTCTGCACGCGGATGGACCGACACATGTATCGACGCAACGCCACCGAGATATGCATAAACCATCGAAAGTATCGCTGCACTGGCGTAAACGTCAATTCTGGGCCCACGCCGGTGTCGGCAACAAAGATGCTTATTGTGTGGATTTTGCTCATCACTTGCCTGATCTCGTGAGTGGCTCTATATTTTACGCATGGTCTGGGCGTGTCCAAATAGGCTTCGGAACTGTTTTCCGAACTCAGCCAGCCATACCGACTTCGGAATATGCTCCGCGTCGGAAACTATCACGCGGTCGTATCCGCTGTTCGGAGTCGGAGTTTTCCTGGGAATTCGGATGTTAATATTTGATGCACGATGCAGAGCGCGAGACGCGCACCAAATCATAGTCACCTACCATCACCCCTTCTTCTGCAATCTTGAAACATTACAATAAAAATTTACTGGTTTGCAAAGTGTATTAATTCTCTGACACCTGATGCATACTCTTGTATAATTATGCAATTAACAGGTTAATTCGGCATTTACACTTGCGAATATCGCGCATTTTATGTTTCAGGGGTACAGCCATGCAAATAAAAGTCCGTAGGCCAAAGGTCATATGCTCTAGTCACTTATTTATTTGCGATCGTAGAGTCTCTTGTTTGGTTTTTCACACCAGCCTCACAATTTTCGCACAAGCAGCAGAATTGAAAAAAGAAGAAAATGTACTAGCATAGAACATTCTATGGTCAAAGAATAGCTTCAACTGGACATATGACATTAGATGGAATTGCGTCAGTGTGGGATCGTTTATAGTAAAAAAAGAGACATTCCATCCCCAAGCCATACACAAAGCTATAGCTAGTATTTGTGGTAGCGGCCACACTCCCCTGTTTGCTGCATGTTGTTGTATGCTGTAGAGAGCAGTGCTAGCATTGCACTTGCAATTGCGCTTTGGCTGCACATCTCTCTCCGGTCTATCAACAACTTGCTTTTTTTTTCTACAACACAAATAAGACATTTATAATAATAAGCTTATAGGACCAACTCTACTCTATCACCTTTCTTAAACCCAGGCCATCTAGAAAATCCAATGAACGTAGCTACTATAAGGATTTCGGGCACCGGCGCAGGAACGGGTACCAAGGCGGCCACGGATGTCGCAAAGGAGACAGGTTTGACCGAAGCCGGTGGCTATCCCCTGATCGCCGACTGGAACGACTCGCGGTACATTGGACATGGCGTTGCTCATCGTGACCCGAAGACCGGCGAGCCGCTTCCAGCCGAGGTCCACATCCCTGCTGATGGCGAGCTGAACCCACAGAACTACATTAACACTACGGCGGTCGAGGAAGACCCCGCAGAGATGCGGCAGCGGACCCGAGATGCTTTCCTGCTCACGTACAACAAGAAGAAGGCAAGCGAGTACCGCGCAAACATGTACAAGCTCGCCGGGTCAATCCAGTCCAAGTTCGGAGCCAAGGAGGCCGGCGCGAAGAAGATTGAGCGTGCAAAGCTTGAGCATGCTGCGTACCACGTCGACCACAGCGAGATACACTTCCGCGGAGAGAGAAAACACCGGAAGCATAAATAAGGCCAGTTTTTTATTGTAGCATCATGCAACATTTGTTAATCAATCCTAGACCTTGATGCCGGTAAACTTGCGCTTCTTGAGCTGGGCATCAAGAACCTTCTGGATGTCCTTCTCGTCAAAGAACTCGGCGGTCGCATTGGCCTCCCATTCGGCCCGCAGCGATGTCAGTGCAGCCAGGTTGTACCCGATCTGGTCTCGCTGCTGGCTGACGCCCGACCGCAGGTGCTTGCGGATGGAGTCCAGCCGACTCCGCATGGTGCGCGTAGCCACAATCTGGTTCTGGTGTGCCTTCAACATGAAGAACAGCACACGGCATGTAAGTGGCGTGTTCCACTCGCGACGCGCCCAAATGTCAACGTAGACCATCAGCGAGAGCACACGGCTGAACGGCAGCGCAAGCAGGGCATCTTCAAGTTCAGATGCACGCACGCGCTCAACTGTACGCAGAACATATGCCTCGGGACTAAGCTTCTCAAACAGAAGCACCGGGTTGGTATCTGGCGGCGCCGGATTAAGCTGCGGTGTCTTGCGCTTGCGCTCCTCGTACTCGTGCCACTTTCTGCGTTCCTCGTCGGCAAGCTCGAGAGCCTCCATTATACGCTCTCCAGCCTTGAGCGTCTCCATGGTCGCCTTTCCCGCGCGCTGGCTCTCTTCAGCATCCACAGCGTCGCCGTCATCGCCACCAATAGCGCTCTCGTCGCGATCTAGACTCTCTTCAAGGCCCCGGTCGTACAGCTCCTCTAGCTCGCGCTCGCGTTCCTCCTCAAGGAACAGCGGCTCCTCAGTCTTTTCCCAGATGCGGATAGACCGATCCTGGCTCGATGCCACAACAAAGTTACCATGCTTGGCAACAGCGAGTGCCCAGACATCGCCATGGCTGCCAGCAAGCTTCTGGATACGTTGGAAGTTGTCGCCATCCCACTGCTGCACCAGCTTGTCCTTTCCAGCAGAGAAAAAATAGTGTGTACCCCAGACAAAGCGTACAGCAGTCACAGGTTCCTGGTGAGCTAGAAGCGAGCGGTGGCAGTCTCCAAAGTCCAGACCCCACAGCTTGACGCTCTTGTCAGCCGATCCGGTCACAAGCAGTGTCGAGTCTGACGAGATGTCCATCGAAACAACTGGCAGCTTGTGTCCATACAGGGACAGGAAGAACTTGAGTGTGTCTGCGTAGAACACCTTGACTGTGGTGTCAAGCAGAGAAACTGCAAGTAGACGACTGTCAGGCGAGCACTTGACAGCCAGGACGTCATCCGACATCTTGAGCGTCTTGACGTGCTCCAGAGTCATGCGACGAGGGCTGGCAACAGAGTCGGCGCTCTGTGGATCGCGCACCAGCTCAAAGTCCCAGAACTTGACGCACTTGTCGGCTCCACCGGTCACCAGGCCCTTCTTGTCCGGACGCACATCGATCGACCAGCACGCAGCACCCTCATGGGCATCAAATGATTCAAGCAGCGTCGCTGACGGAATATCAAACAGCTCGATCTGCCCGTCCTTTGTGCCAACAACGACCAACTGGTCGCCAGGTAGGAATGCTGCGCAGATGGCAGAGCCACACTCAAGTGTCCGTACGCACGCACCTGTGTGAGCGTTCCACACACGTAGTGACTTGTTGGCAGCCGATACTACAAGCTCGTTGTCAAAGCTCAGCGCCAGAGCACGTGGCTCAGAGCGGTGTCCAAGCATCTCAACCGAGCTAACCAGCGACGGCTCAGGCAGTCCAGCCTGCTTGGTGGTCTTTCCAGGTGGCGGAATTGGCACATTCCACGTGTGGATTGCGTTGTTGTTCTGTGAGACTAGCACATGCAGCCCGCCTTGTCTGTGAAGCGCCGCCGTATCTGACTCTGCAGGATTGAAGTCAAAAGACACTGGCTTGGCGCTGGTGCGAAGCACCTTGAACGATGTCAGCTCGTCGCCAGCTGTAATCGCGGGCAGCTCATCACCGCTCTCTTCATCGCCGTTCTCGTTGTCGCTGCCCTCCTCTTCCTTTTTGCGCTTCTCGCGGCTGCGCTTCTGGCGGCGAGCCATCTTCTTTCTAATTTCGCCATGTGTGCGTGTGCGGAACACTTCGATCTGCTTGTCGGCGCTTGCACATGCAAGATAAAGCCCGGTTGGATGGAACTGCAGTCCAGCAACACGATCGCGGCTCGCACGCTGTATGGTGCCGTACTCCGAAATAGCCTCCCAGCTTCGTGCAGCCTCTTCAGGCGACAGCTCGCTTGTGTCGGCTGGCACATTATCGAGCTTGTCAACCTTGATGTTCCAAACGCGAAGCTCCAGGTCAGACGTACCAGTGACAAGAAGCCTCTGGTCGGGACTGACTGCAAGCGACCACACTTCACTGCGGTGGCTGGTCAGCGTCTGTACGCAATGCCGCGCACGCAGATCCCACAGCTTGACCAGAGTGTCCTTACTGCTAGAGACAATGTACCCTTGTGCACTAGCATTAAGTGCCGAGCCACCGCCTGCGGTGGTAGAGATAAAGGCGATACCTGTAATCTCGTCTTTGTGGCCACGAAGCTTGTACAGCCCAACTTCGCCGACAACATCCCACAAGATAATATCTGTGTCGCGTGCCCCAGACGCAAGCACCGTGCCTGAAGGGTCAAACTCGAGTGCAGAGATGCTGCTGCGATGTCCGTTCAGGATGACATTTACGGCATTGCTGGTCAAGTCGAACAAACGGATCGATCCGTCGCTATAGCCGACCGCGTAGTCCTTGCCGTTAGGGCTGCGTGCAATACGCGTCACCTCGGCCTTGTTGTCGCTGTCTGTCCACCGTGCGACCTGTGTCCCCTTTCTGATATCCCAGACTATGACGCTCTCTAGCGCCGGCGTTATCGACAGCTTCCCTGTATGGTCGTATACAGCATTTCCCGCCGGGCTAGCAACAACCCCGAAAACGCTGCGCGACTCGTAGCGCAGATAGGTTTTGACCATTGTATATATAGCTATAAGCACGAGTGGCTAGTAAGGAATGAGAGCGTCTAAAGAACTTTGCAAGCCAAAAGCGAAAATATATCACTGCCTCAATAAAACGAAGAAAAAAGTTTAGACCTCGATTTAATTTGATCTGGTTTGAGGTTTTTATATTTACATGATCAAAAAATGTATGGTTATTATGCCGTGATTGCAGCAGCTTGTGGTGCTGCAGGGGTCGCCATGTCGGCTTGAGTGGCTTCGGGTGTCTGCAGGGTGCAGGACAGGTCGGCGGTCCTCCCGGCGGTCTCGGGATCGGCGCTATTCTCTGTCTCGCCAGAATCGGAGACTGCGATGGCATCGCCTTCAGCGGTAGCGCTTGGGGTTTCGACTGCCTCGCGCTTGCACAGCGGACACGACTTGTTGATGTGCAGCCACTCGTCGACGCACGCCTGGTGCATGTGGTGGTTGCACGGCAGCAGGCGGAGGACCTCGCCATCCTCGTACTCGCTCAGACAGATTGCGCACATTCTGTCCTCGGGGTCCTCAGGGGTAAAGTCGCTGACCGGGTTGGAAAGCTGCTTCTTGTACAGCTCCATCTCGGCTGCACGCTGTCGCCGACTGCGCGTCAGGCGATGTGCAATGCGGACAAATGGATTGAGCAGGTGGATGTGCGAGATGCCGTGCCGGTGTCGGGCAGTGCTGGTGGTTGAATGGAGCGATGTGGATGATTGTGCGGCGGCTGGGCAGCTTGGCGGTGTAAATGCGGGATGGTCGTCGCGGTCATGGCTGTGACCGTGCAGCGAGGGCGGCGATGAGATGGATGTCGTCTGAAGACGGAGCAGCGGATCTATATATCTGACCAGCGGAATCTGGGAGATTTGAGAAAAGTCTGCGCCCTTCTTCTTGGTGTACTTCATTCTGAACGAGGGGACAAAAACGAATAGGATGCCGAAAATAATGAAAAGGAGTGTAACAAAGCCAATTGGTATGGCCAAGTAGAGGTACCCCAGCACTATATATGTGACCGATGTCTGGTGCAGCAGGGGCGCGGTCTCCTTGCTATCCTTGTCTGCAAACGTCCAGTAATTGCCGACGATGAATAGAACGAACCCGTAGAGCTCGAGAAATCTGCGCACCCTACAAAGAAAGAAAATAATTTTTTTAGTAAAGGCGTGCCATGGCTTTGTGCTTCAGAAAACACCGTCTTCCCCAACACAGCACAACATCCGTCACTGCCGTTCTGGCAATTGCTGCAAATTACTCAGAAACGGCACGGCAGATCGCACAAGAGAGGGGGTAATTATGCAGGCACGCTAAAAAAGTTGAGTGGCAGTATCGGAGATATGGCGAATGCGCACGGGAGAGGGAATCGGTATGGCGCGATGCGCAAATATCCATGCTAAGGACTCATGATAAAGATCTTTTAAACTCCTTCATCCTTTGAGGGAAGGGTACCAACTGGCACAGTGGAGGCAAAGAGGGCGGTGGCACTGTGCCAAGAGTAACTGGCAAAAAAAAAAACAATTCGCCGCACTCCCGTTTCATTGCAAACGAGGTTGGGGATGTATCAATACCAAACCCAGAAAACCGGGGAGAGGCATGCCCCATGCGGCTACGGCAATCGCCGGCATTGGTTGGGAACAAATCCTCCGCTCGGCGTCACTCAGAGCGGTCGCCATTTAAATCATCCATACCACGCCACAACGTGCGCATCTGGCGCAAACCATACTTACGTTTTCAGGCGCATTGCCACCTGCGGATTCGGCCACGACAGGCCAAAACGATGCACTTTATAGCTGACGTACAGCGGATAATATACAAAAAGACGCGTAATGTACAAGATGATATACACCTGCAGCGGCTGCTTGGACACCTCGTTCTTGTGTGCGCTCAGAGGCAGCACGACGAGGCCAACGATGATCTAATTAAGGAGAACGCAGTGCTCTGCGAGAAAGACATTAGTATGTGATTTCATGAGTAGAGTGGGGAGGGGAACACGCCTCATAGCAGTTTGCAGGCATTGTTTAGAGCTACAAGTGCGCCAGAAGAAAAACACCGAGGTATTTTGTGCGCATCATGTGTGGCAATCTCTCTAAACCCCGGAATGGATCAGCAATCTACCACACAATAGGGACTCCCTTGCACGCCACTTATTAATCTAGCTGCCAGATACTTGCCTGTATATATGCGAATGTGGCCATTACAATCACCTTCAGCTTTTGGAATGGCGTTAGTCGTCTAAATCCCTCACGCATGTTGTACCACCAGCTATCGTCATTCTGTCGGCCATCGCTGTGATGCACAGAAGTTGCGTCCGAACCGCCAACAGAGGCAGTTGCTGGACGCTCTATATCATGCACTATACCGGATGCAGAGTCATGCATAGCTTCGTCGTGTGCGTCACTGCTGCGGCTGTGTTTGGTGACAGCATCGGCATCTAAACTGATCTCTGGGCCAACGTCGATTGCAACGTCAATGGGCCTTTGTTTCTTTGAATCCTCGATAGCAGATAGGTGGGTACCCTCTCTGCCACTCTCGGGGCAGTCGTGAATATCCGATGTCGTGGCATCTGCAGCTAATAGCACGCTTTGACTGACAACAGTCTCTTGAGATGGCTGCATGTCTGTCGTAGGGTCTGAAGCATCGCTAGTGCTATGGATGGGCTGCGGAGCAGAGCCTGTCGCAATAGCATCGTTATTATCCGTGCTCGCTACTCCATGGATGTCGTTTTTAGTGACTGATGGATTGTCACATACGCGGGTGTCGGTGCTGATGGATATACGGCCCACATCGGTGTCTGTCTTCATTGCGAGCTAAAGTGTCCAAGTACTGTGAATTTTTTAATAAAGCGTAGTTACAAAGGAGAGAAAGGACAAATGGGTCCAGCAAGCAAACGAGAAAGCAAGGATGTGCGAGCGAGCGTAGACTGCAAGACTTTGGACACGGCTGTTTCGAATTTGCAAACGAATTGCCACAAAAGAGTAAAAAGAAGGAGAAGTGAAGAAAAGATATAGAAGAATGAAAAGCGATTAGTGAGCACCAAGAGAGCGAGGAGAAGGACATGTGCATACGTGTTCAGCTGCCAAGAAAGCTTGAGTAAGAAATGATTATAATGCATCATGCATGGGCCACAAGACGAAAACATTGCTGATTTTGCCTTTTTCCATTTGAGCTGGGTACTGGTTGCTGGGTGCATCGAGCTACAAGCAAATATAATAGCTGGTCCGCAGCCAGGCACGGCTCTTCTTAGGCTTATGAGCCTGAGCATACGGCTTGTATGTACAGTACCAAATGTAAAATTGGATACATGAATCTGGGGTAATTGCCGTGATATTAAATTTCTCTCCACTCATTTAATAAGCGCAGATTCCGACATTCATATTTCGGCCGTAAACTTTGTCTGCTACGGCATTCGTTGATAGCCGGCATGTAAAAAGGGCCAGGGTATATTGCACGCTAATATTATACGACCAGGTACTTTGTCAATAGCTGAATCGATACAGGGCCTACGGCTATTGTCTCGCAATTAGACTGATAAGCGGGGCGTGTGGGAAATTACATAAGGCATGAGAATGGGAAGAATTCTCTCTCCCACAGTGCTGACATGCTTTTTTCGGCAGGCATTGCTTCCGAATTTAGCGATACCACTAGTAGATGGCTTGTGGAAAGCTAGTGAGGCCGTATACTCTAGCACTTTCAAGATACATCCTTGCAAATAACTCGTGCTGTATAATCTTGTCTAGCGGTCTCGGTTTGAGGACTCGGTGCTGTGTATTTAGATATGTTTTGTCAATTATTGTTATCTTGGCCAGAGTATACAAAACAGTGGCTTAATCTGCAAATGAAAAAAGTCTAAATCTACCACATCGCTGTACGGTGCTAACCTTTGACAAAATATGCTTCAACCCTGGCGGATAACTATATTGGGTGCGGATCATCATGTGCTTATCGAGCAAATATCAGCGGTGAGAATAGCAGCCAGATGCAAGACAGCGACAGGATGCTACTGCTCTTCAGGGACAAATACGCAGTAGTTCGGTCTTGAAAGATGGAGCAGCAGAGGTAAAAATGTTTAAGACATTTCGGTCACCTATTTTCTAGATTAAAGGCAAAGGCGTGCGAGTGCCTGACGCAGCTTGCATACTTCGGCGTGCTTTACCTTATTACATGGAACTCTAAATAGAGATAAAATATTATATTCTATTTTATTGCAATCTGTCCTATTCTACACTAGGTTAAATAGAAACGACCCCGATATCTGTACGCTTCATTTGAAGAAGAGAATATGAAGAGCGTTAGCACAGACAAGGGTGCCCCTAGCCACCCATTTACAGAGGACGATGTCGAAGTTATGCGCACGATGCGACTCCGGCTTACTCGTAGAAAGTTCAGAATCATAATCGCGCTACAGACGTTTCTGTCGGTTCTGATACTTCTTTGGGTCGCTTATGCAATTGCATCCTACGCCACGGCAAAGAGCAGAAGACTCTGCTGGATGAGCGACTGGGTTATCCTCGTGAGCCTTCTGCTGATTGTAACCAACTTTGCGAGCATTTTCGTGACGGTTAAAAAGTACAAGGCAGCGCTGCGCTTCCTAGAGGACCCGACAACCCACCCCGACCTTATCATCGATAGCGAGATGTCATCGTATGACGGATTCAAGCGCGGGGCACTGCCTCGCGAGTAAAGTATATGGCAAGGAGCAGATCTCAGAACCCGGCGAACGTCCATGTCGTCACACCCGGATTAATTAGCTGATTTTTTTGTCAAAAAGGATGAGGAAAAAAAGAGGGTGCAGCGCTTGATTAGCATCTTTTTGGCTTTCCTCCCTCTTATTAAAAAAAGAATTATTAGATTTTCCATTCTCTGAAGGCTCGATTCAACAGTCTATTTGGCCTAGCTCGTGACAGCAAGTACAGTCGTGTCTATTGGTTTCTGTTGAATCTATATACAGCGAATCGCTTAGCAGCAAGCTTTCAGAATTGCTAATAATCGGGAGCAATCAGCAGATAATGAGCCAATTCTGGAACCAAAACAGCCGTGGAAGAGGTCGTGGTCGTGGAAGAGGCGGCGGCAGCGGTGGCGGCTTTGGTGGCGGTGGTGGTAGCGGAAACGACGGTAACCGGGGTAACAACAACCCTTTATTCTCGCGGCTGGGAGCTCCCAGTGGTCAATTTGGAGCTCAGGGAGACCATAATGCCAATAGGCCGAGCGTCGGCGGCTTTGGTGGTCATCCGCAAGGCAACAACAGGTAAGTCGATCATAAAAACGATGCCAGCGTTGAGGCATGAGGTGCATACAAGACACGATCGCTAATCGTAACTACTCAACTCCGATATTCTAGCGTGTCATTTGCGGACTCCAAAATGGTCGGCAACACGGGTGGATCAGCGCAGGTATCGATCAAAGGGTGGAGAGGCGGCACCGAGGACTCTCTGAAAAAGTTCCTCGACAACAAGGTTGGCCATCCAGTCAATATAATGGACATTCACTATCGTGGCGAGATCATGTACATAACGGTCCCAAACACCAATGTTGCGCAGGAGCTTTTGAATCTGAGTGGCATCCGCTTTGCCGGAGATAAGCTGTCGTTCCAGTTAAAGACACACCCTGTCAAGTTTGGCACGGGGGGAGCTGGGCGTGACGGAGTCAGCAATGATAGTGCCAAGCTCAAGGACCGCTTGATAGCACTGCTCCAGACGCGGGCTGATATGCAGAGCAACTCGCTGGACTTGTCGGCGCTCGGCCAGGACAACATAATTATATCTCTTGGCACAGAATCGCAGCAGGAAGACAAAATGTTCAAAGCAATCCTGGCAATTGCATCTCAGATCTACCCCGGTCTAATAACAATCAGCTTTGCCAACAACGGGCTACGCTCGCTCAGCGGCATCGCCGATCTTGGCAAGAACTTTCCAAACATTCGGAACCTGTCGCTGATGAACAACATGCTATCCGACTTTGGCACACTCGACTGCCTGTCCTCGCGTGGATCGACCGTTCCGCTCAAGCATCTGGAGGAGCTTATTCTCGTCGGCAACCCAATGACCGAGAACGAGCTTAGGCAGCCAAACGGCGGTGCCAGCTATGTGGAAAAGGTGCAGCAGCGCTTCCCGACGATCAATATGCTAGATATGAATCCGGTTACGCCGCTTGCCCAGCCCGGCACAGCGCCTGCAGCAAACACCATCGATGTCGCTGCGGCCAAGCAGCTGCCGTTTGCGACAGAGCAGTCATTTGTCGAAAACCAGGACATTGGAGAACTGGTAAACACGTTTTTGGCCGGATTCTTTGGGTTATACGACAGCAACCGCAGTGCTTTGGCAGACATCTACGACCATACGGCGCAGTTCTCGCTGGTTGTTGATACGACACACCCAACCAGCAAGTTTGCTCAGACTAGCCCGGACAGCCAGAAACACGTCGACTTTAGCGTCTATATCCGCCAGAGTCGCAATCTAACACGCGTAAAGTATGCCCAAAAGCGGATCAGCACCCTGGTCGTTGGTCGAACGTCCATCATGCAGACACTGTCGCAACTTCCAGGAACTGCACACCCGATCCAGGACGCGCAGAGGTTTAGCTACGATGCATGGCAGAATGACGTTCCTGTCACCGGTGGCTCGTCACAGACAGTTGCTATTGTAGTCGTTCACGGCGAGTTTGTTGAACAGGGCTCAAATAATCTTATTTCGTTTGACCGAGTCTTTGCACTAGCGCCGTCGCCGCCTGGCTCTCCCGCGGCAGCCGTTGGCAGCCCGTGCATCATCACCAACGACCAGCTAACGATCCGGCGCTACAACGGGTTTGAGAGCTGGGTTCCATCTGCTGGAGCAGGCGCAGTATCAGCCGATCCAGCTGCCAACTATTCACTTACTCCCGAGCAGCAGGAAATGGCGAGGGTTCTACAAGAGCAGACTGGACTCAATGCCGAATGGACGCTAAAATGTCTTGAGAGCTATGGCTGGAACTTCCAGCAAGCAATATCCGAGTTTCCCCAGGCGCGCAGCACGCTACCGCCCGATGCATTCCAATAGACAGGCAAGGCAGCGAGATATGTTTGTTTTTTAAATGGATTATTATTGAAGTCTTACTCACGAGAAAATATTGTTGGATGCAACCACACAAGTGAGCCGAACATCAGCGTTGTAGACCGCCAGGGGCTCGACCTTGTCGTCATCTTTGGCAGGGGACAGGGCATGCTCTATCATATCGTCGAGCTTCCACGCCTTGATACAGCCGTCGGATGAGATGGTTGCGATTATTGTGTGCACCGACTCATCGGGGAAGGTCATGTCTACGCTGCTAAGGCCCTTGATGCGGTTATCGTGGCACACTATCGACCCGAGCTCCTTGCCCTCCAGCGAGAATATGTAAACGCGCTTGTCCTGGCACCCCGCAAGCACATAGCCCTTGCCCTGGTACTCAGCAACGATGACTGCCATAATGCGCTGCTTGGAGAAGACTGTTGCAGTGGGCTCAGACTGACCGACCTTGTAGATCTGGATCTCGGCTGCATAGCCGATAATGTACGAAGATCCCGACGGACTCCAGGCTACAATCTCGCCTGCCTGTGGGGTTTTGCTGCGGCTAGCGCGCTGGCCAGTGAGCAGGTTCCAGATAATAATGGTGCGATCCTGCGAAACCGACAGCGCAAGCTTCCCGCTCGGATGGATGGCAATACTTGACACGGCGCCCTTGTGTCCGCGTAGCACCTTGAGGGGCTCCCAGTCCTTTGTGCGGAAGATGCAGATCGCGCCGTCCTCGCTGGCCGACAGCAGGTGAGAGCGGCCATGGAAGAACAGCGATGTGATTGTGCCCTTGTGCTCGTGGAGAGAGCCCAGCTCGACCCGCTTTTTCAGATCGTAGAGCTTGATGCACTCGTCGGTGCTGCCCGACGCCAGGAAGCGCCCTCCGGCCGACACAGCCTTAATGCATCCAGTATGCGCCGGAATAATAAACCGCGGCTTTAGCGTTAGCTGGCTGTCGACAAAGCGGCCCTCAATGCCGTACAGAAGACGCTCGTATGTTCCCGCGGAAATCAAAAACGACTCCTTCGCAGGCTGGTTAGTGACTAGCGCTGGAATTGCGATTTCTTCTGACGACTTGTCGACCGCTGGTGTCGCTTTTGATTTTGGTTTTGCTGGCTTTGAGTTTCTCGCGGCTGATGCTGCTGTCGCCGTCGCTGCCGTTTTGCGCGCCTTGGCTGGCGGCGGCTTTCCGTCGCTCTGGCTCTTGTCGAGCTTGGTCCGCTTCTTCTGACTACCACCTGCCATGTAAAACTAGTTAAACTTTGTAAGGAGAATGAATAAGCAAGAGTGCAAAAAGCGAGTGACAAAGTTCTTTCGATCTCTTCCAGTTTTTTTCTCTTTCTCGCTGATCACCCGTAGTGATTACTGGATCTGTGGCAGTCATATGCCAGCGCGAAATTTGACGCGGATCGCCACCTTCTCTTTGGGGGAGATGGAGAAGCCTCACAAACCTCTCAAAGCTGAAAACCTGCAAACAAGAATACCCACGCCAAGGTCCTTTTCGGTTTATCTCTTCTGAAAAAATTTTCTTTACTTCTTTCTACATTCCACAACCTTTATTTTGCTAAAGCGACGACCAAACAAATGGCTGGAAGCGGCGAACCCTCGGCGCTGGTCCCTTCAAACGTGAGCCCCACCCCGATGTGGAGCTCCCGCTACTGGTTTGGCGACGCCGACGTTACATGGCTCAAGCATCTGATGGCCGGCGGCGTGTCGGGTGCTGTTTCGCGGACTGTTGTTAGTCCGCTCGAGCGCATGAAGATCCTGTTTCAGGTCCAGTCCAAGGGCGCGGGCTCGGCGTACAACGGCGTGTTTGGGACCCTGGCCAAGATCTGGCGCGAGGAGGGAATAGCCGGGTACATGCGAGGCAACGGAACCAATGTCGTGCGTATCGTCCCGTACTCGGCCGTGCAGTTTGCGACCTACGAGCAGCTAAAGAAGCTTCTAATGGAGGAGGGGAAAACCGAGCTCGATACTCCGCGGAGGCTGACGGCAGGCGCTGGCGCAGGCATTGCATCGGTGGCTGCAACGTACCCACTGGACATCGTGCGCACACGCATCAGCGTGCAGACTGCACACGCATTGGCTAATGTCGACAAGTTGCCCAAGGACGCACGCGGTCGGCCCATCATCCCAAAGATGCCTGGTATTGCCGAGACATTTGTGCATATCTACAAGAACGAAGGCGGTCTGCGTGCAACGTACCGCGGCTTTGGTGCGACGCTGGCAGGCGTTGCGCCCTATATTGCGCTGAACTTCCAGTGCTACGAGGTCCTGCGCAAGTTCTTCACGCCGGCTGGCGAGGCGGCTCCGTCGGGAACCCGCAAGCTGATCTGCGGAGCACTGGCTGGCTGCTGCGCCCAGACAATCACATACCCGTTCGACGTGCTGCGCCGTCGTATGCAGGTGACGTCAATGTCGGGGATTAATTACAAGTACAGCAGCACCTTTGACGCCGTGCGCCAGATGATCAAGACGGAGGGCATTCTGGGTCTCTATCGCGGCCTGGTGCCAAACTACCTCAAGGTTGCCCCGGCTATCGGCGTCAGCTTCTGGTCGTATGAGCTTGCAAAGGATGCGCTCAAGTACTGGTAGACCATGTAAGGCGCTACTAAATGCGCATTCTATATTATGATGTTAAATTTCACTCAGCCTACTCCTAGACATATTTCTCTTTCTCTCTTTCTTTCTTTAAACAAAGTTCAAGCGCATCCTGTCTACAAACACTACCCGGAACACCAGGCTGCCGTCTAAACCTTTACTGCGAGCTTCCTTGTTATTATCAGGCGCATCGCGACCAGAAAGATTAGCGAGCATACCGGTAGCATCCCCATGTACCAGATCGAGCTTATGTAGTTTGTGCGATGGCCGACATTGTCTAGAAGTGCGCTCATGGGCGGAACACCCAGCAGGCCGCCGGCAAAGTACCCAATGAACAGCAACCCGATTATCGAAGGGAGGCGCGCAAGGCCAAATACCTGAGCGGCCACGACCGGGATTACCGATACAATGCCTCCTATTGCAAACCCGAACAGTATATCAACTGCAAACAGCGTACCGACAGACTCAAACGGCACCCACAGCACAAGCAGGCTGAATATCGCCAGTATCGTATTTAATACCAGCAGGTTCAGCGGTCCGGTCAGATCTGACAGAAACCCAACGGCAAGGCGGCCAATCACGCTCAGACCGTTCATAAGGGTGTCCATGTTAGACCCCCAGCTCTCAGACTTGTGCAGAACAACCACGCTGTATGACGGTATCTGGTAGAAGGGCCCAAAGTACGCCGCGACTGCAAACACAACGGCCATCAGGAACATTGCAAACCGCACATCTCGCAGCAGATTCCAGTCGACTATATGCTCGGTTTTGCTGGGAACCAGACGAACGCGCATCCACGGACTGACAGCCAGCACTGCCACACAAGCCACTATTCCGGTTACTCGCATTGCCCATGGACGGCCAAGCGACTCTATAAGAGCCTGTGTTGCCGAAGTCATCCACATTCCGCCGATACCGCTGCCGGAAAGCGCAATTCCCGTTGCCAGGCCACGGCGCTTCGTGAACCACTGCGAGGGAATCGAAGTTCCTGCAACAAACGGAAACGACGCCCCCAGGCCATAGAGAAGGCCTTGTGTCACCATCAGACCGTTAATACTCGTGCAGAACGAGCCGCCGATAAATGATGCGCCCATGATGACTGCTCCGACCGCATTGAGCATGCGTGTATCAAAGTGCTCGCACAGAAAGCCAGACAGAATACCTCCGACACACATAACAAGGAACTGGACCGTGCCGATCCACGATATCAGAGTCGCTGTCTCGTTGGGGAATTCATTGAGCTGGTAGTGTTGCTGGTATACACCGTACGCGTCGTTGATTCCGATTGACAGCATGAGCGAGATGAGGCATGCAAAGATCACCATCCAGGCATATGCACCGTCGGGCTTTTTGTCGGTCGCCTCCTGAGCGCGCAGGTCGGCCGGGGCAACAAACCTGATGGCACCGCCTTTCTCGTCGTCGTTGAGGGTAGTGTCACCCAGCAGCTCGCCCTCCGGGCCGATATGAAAGGTGCTGTCATCTTTAGCCATAGCCCGAGCCATGGGCTGAGGCGATCCCAGATGGCTATCGGAGTTCAGCTCCGAGATGCTCCCATCGAGCGAGTCGTGCTCCGTAGCCTTGGATGCTTCCTTTTGAGCCATATGCAAAGACAAGATAATGCGATATATAAACTACCCAAGCGAGAGAGATATAGACGACTCTTGGAAACAACATACTTGCTGGCAGCTCATCAGTTTCCAAAAGCGATAATGAGCGGCTGAATGTGTGGCTTGCGCGCGGTGGCTGCCACCAAAGCAAGGGAGGGAGGGAGGGAGGGAGGAGATATGCTCTGAATAATGTGCATTCCGACGCTGACAGTATGTATAACGCCGGTTGGTAATTGTTGTCGAAATTTAGACCCGGATGATATCCTCAGGTCATCCTAGCCGACCTAATCGTTCTAAAGATCGGTGATATTTTGAGGGCATGCACCCGCATCGCGTGCGCGCATACGTGTGCTTTGTGGCTAAGCCTCACAGAAAGAGCGAAAGAAAAAGTCCGCTCTGTTTTTGTCGGATCATCGCCTCAAAATGCTTTAGTAGGCCATGGAAGCACTGTAGGCGCTAAAGACGCATGTGCATACCCAGAAAAAATCAGCCCTTTTCTCCATGTGTTTGGGCTTTGAGATGCATGCTAGGACTGCGAGATAGCATACATCGATAAGCACAGTTTTTGAGCGCGCGGTGTGGATCTGATTTTAGCTGTCTATTGTTTTTAAACTCTTAAAATAGCCACCGACATTCGCTCCCCCGCACCTGAATCTGGGGTTTCGTCAGTGTGTGCGTAAATGAGGTCTTTGGCGTCGTTCCTTTTGGCAGCAAATGACCTGGGTTTACTGCCTTCGAGGTGGTGCCCTTTTAAATATCTTGGCCCTCTCCTTTTGGGCCTCTCTCACTCTCATTCTTTACCCCAACTGTTTTTTTTTTTGCCGAAAGCATTTTGTCATTGCCTCTTTTCTTCTTTTTCGATAGCCAAGAGCGCCAGTACAAAATTTTCTACCTCTCTGCTAGTATAGGTGTTGCTTGTCTTCGTATTTGCTGTTGATATTTTTTTTTTTCGCTATTACTCCTCACAAGAAGCCTCATAGACTCTGTTTAAGCACTCTCGAGGATAGAAGCCCTTGCGCCGACAATCACGCTGCATCAAGCCTGTTTTTGCTCTTTATACAGCCAAAGGCTCAGCCACAAGAACCGGTACTGGTCCCGATATATACACATACGCATACACATACACAGCCATTGTCGTTGGATATTCTACACAGCACACGATGTCACAGCCTGAGATCGCTTCTTTAGAGATGGCACAAAACCTGGCGGTAGCACCCGAGGCTACGATAGCCGCATTCTCACCCGCAGATAATGCAGTGGGTGAGTCAGTGGTGGTAGCGGCAGTGACAGCTGGCGCAGCAGCATCAGCAGAGACAATTGATGCCGATATATCCGAGCATCAGCCGCAGAAACAATTGATGCTGCAGCCACTGCGGTCAGACCTCAGCCCAAAGATCCTGAACCGCAAGTCGCTTATCATGAAGAGTGTGCCGCGGGTTCCCTCAACCCTGCGCAAGGTTGTGGACGTCTCCAGTCCCGATCCCAGGGATAACGTTGAAGACGAGGTGTATGCGCATTCTGGTCAGCGTCCGACCACCGTATACTCGTCGAACAGCAGCACCCACAGCGGGTCAAACGGGGTGTGGATGCATTCGCCCGATACACCGCCGCTTCCCGCTATACCAGCGAGCATGTCATCACCTGCTCTGCGCAGATATCACGACGAGCCCTCGCTTCTGAACATGATCGACAGACCGGCAAACAATGTCAAATGCCTGCCGTACCCTCACACCCTCGACAGCTACATCCCTCGCCCCCGGCCACGCAGCCTCAATACGGTCAACAGCACGTCATGCCGGCTGTCAATCATCACAACCAACGTGGAATACACCGAGTACTCGCATCAGAAGAAGGCGCATGTTGTCGTGCGTCCAAGCAGAGTCCGCGGCTGGGCACGCAGATTTGGCGGAAGAGTAAAGGTAAGCTAGACCCACCCTCTAAATGCGACTATTCTTGTATCTGGCTGGCAGTACTGCTCCAGTAGACGTGAGTGCGAGAAAAAGTGACCCCCACCCACCCTCTCCCGCGCTCCATCTCCTATCCTTGCGCAATATCCGTGCTACTATTATGTCACTTCTTCATGAGCAAGAATGCATCCTTCTGGAGCATTGTGTTGCCCTTTCCCTCCGGATTCTATTTTAAACGAATGGACGATCTATTTTTGCGCCCTTTACGAGCGCATTCTTGGTCGGATCTCGCTTTAATTTGGCCACTCTCGCACCCGATTGGTTCTGTTCGCCGCCGTATTGCTGCTCGCCTTCGTTCCCTCACTCACTCTATTGTTCCCTTTCTAAGAAGCTATG
The DNA here is from genome assembly GCA_027574685.1 of Coemansia erecta. Lineage (NCBI taxonomy): Eukaryota > Fungi > Kickxellomycota > Kickxellomycetes > Kickxellales > Kickxellaceae > Coemansia > Coemansia erecta. The sequence continues at coordinate 38,907 of JANBOJ010000045.1, read as the reverse complement.
ACATGAGCACATACACGTGTTGCCAAAGTAATCTATATTCACGGGATTCGCGCTAACACACTGCATCATGTTGCGTATTGCATTCTTTCTGTCTCTCTTTGCGTTATAGTTTACGGTCGGTCAGATCCTGGCGAGCCCTACGCTGATTCTGCGCGGAAACCGCGATATGGCACGTGGAACAGCGCAGATAAGCCTGTGGGAGTGCAAGAAGGCAGCAGAGTCACAAAATGCCGCAGCACCGGCCGAAGCAGCGACTACTGATAATGCTGGTCTCGGAATCCAGATGCCAAGACGCAACAGTTCAACCACAGACTCGAGCGGTGGCAGCAGCGGTGGAAGCCTGCGTGCGATTCGGAGAAAGTCGATGGCCAGCACAAACAACTCGATCAAGGCTTTGTCGCCGCAGGTGCAGCCCAAGCAGTCTGTAAGGTCTCTGTCGGTCATTCAAATGGCAGCGGCAGCCGAGCATGCAGCGGAGCTGGAGTTAGCCGAAGTCACTGTCTCCTTGATGTCTGCCCGCACAAGCACAAGATCCCGAACCACAGCCAAGCCGCACCAGCGCTCAAGCAGTGGCTCTGATACTACAGACGTCGAAGCAGATGGCACCACTACCAGCCCATCAGACACCAAGTCTCGAAGCCCGCTAACTGGGCCAACACGCACCGGCTCGATTGAGAACATATCTCGAAGCGATCAGTTCAAGCTTGCTCTGGATACGTCGACCTTTGGCACTGCTACATCCGAAAAGATATCAGCTGGATCCAGCACTGATGAGGTTGCAGATGTCAAGTCCGTGCAACTGGCAGCCCCCCAGCCCGCAGCCGTTATATCCTAGATCTGCCTTTTACAGATAACAGTGACTTTACCGACTAATTTGTTACATCTCGGTTCTATTTGTATTTTTTGTTTCCAAGTATAGATTTACAGCTATATCCTGGCTGTTTGACCTTTGATACACCACCACATCTTGTACCCCCTCCTCAATTACTCCCCGCCACGACGGAGTGGCATGTTTCGAGCTAATACAGTTGATGCTATAAATCTCCACAACATTGGTACACCTACTGGAATATGCTTTGCATTCCCCCTCCCTCAGATGTTCTCTCCGCTGTCGGATCGATACATGTGGGGTAACCACAACCACACATACGACATTAATAGCATGGGCATATGCTTGTGTCAGACCAGAGTGGCATATTTTAAAATATAGAGAAATTCTAGCAAAGTCAGTATGAAACAGAGCGCACGGTGTAGCCATGCTTCTTAGCACTCGGTTTATTAGCCATATAATGTGCAAAAGGACTTCATCCCCGCCTTGTTCTATCGAAAATACCTAGAGTTGCCAGCAAGACAGCATGCGGTTAACGTATAGGTGTATCAAGACAGGCTCTATCTACAGTGTCTTTCTTCTCTTTCCTTTGTTGCTCATTCTTGTTCTCCTATATACTATCGAGATATAACACCCTTATACTCTATATAGCTCAGAATACAGAATACTTTTCATTTGACTCTTTTCGGTGTTGTAGCTCAGTAAAATGGACGCTACGTCATCGGACGATCTGGCACGCCGTAACGATGGCGTGTCGCTTTCGACCAGCGAGCTTTCCAACAGGCTCGAGGCCAGAATGACTGCAGGATCGGAGCCGCAGACATTCACTTATCTGGGCAGCAGATTCCTGATATCAGTCAATCCATACGAGGCACTCGAGTCCCAGAGCGATGCCGCTGCCGCGATTTATGCAGAAGACTACCGCAATACCTCGGGGAAGCGCAAAGGTGTGGCACCCCATGTGTTTGCTGTTGCGACCAATGCGTATCTGCATATGCGACAGACAGGTCTTAACCAGTCGCTGATTTTCTCGTAAGTATCTGTTGTATTCAAGAGTGTATACAAATCTGTACATATGATCCTACTAAATACATGAATGCATATCACATATAGAGGCGAGACTGGAACTGGAAAGTCCGAGGCCAAGCGTCTGGCCGTGCGCATGCTGTCGTTCCTCCGCCCACACGCCCGTCGCGACACGCAGATTTTCGACAAGATTGTTGAAGCAGAAATCATTCTGGAGGCATTTGGTAACGCCAAGACGATTAGTCACGCAAATGCATCGCGTGTCGGCATGTACACCGAGCTCCAGTTCGACGAGCTCGGTCGTATCGCGGGTGCCAAGTACTGCGACTACATGCTCGAGCGCAGTCGCGTGACGCATGTTCCGGACAACGAGCGCAACTACCACGTGCTGCACTATCTGGTTCATGGCGCCCAGTCCGAGGAGCGCTCGCTTTTTGGACTTACTCAAAGCAGCTACGAGTATCTCAGCCGCCCGGGCACCATTCAGCGCCTCCCAGGCGTTGACGATGCAGCGCAGTTCCAGGATCTGCGCATGGCCATGCACTCGCTCGGTCTCCGCGAAAAGTACCAGGAGTGCATCTTCCAGGTCTTGGCCGCTATTCTTGGGCTTGGAAATCTGCAGCTTGAAGACCAAAAGGACACGACCGTTGCTGAGGCTGCCTATGTCAAGAATGTTGAGCTACTCGAACACATCGCTCTACTTCTGGGCGTGGATGCAGGTAACCTTCAGCAGGCCTTAACGTACCATACGCGTATGATAGGTCGCGAGCTGTGCACGGTGTACCTGGATGCCCAGGGGTCGCACTCCCGCTGTGATGCCCTGTCCCGCAACCTGTACTCACTGGTCTTTAGCTGGGTTCTCGAGAAGATCAACACCACGCTGGGCTGCGACCAGAACGTGTACAGCAGCCACATTGGCTTGCTAGACCTCCCTGGGTTCCAGAGCCAGAAGCGTAGCCACTTTGAGCAGTTCATCTTCAACTACGCAAACGAGCGTATGCACCACTTTATGAACCACCACGTGTTTGAGGTGGGCGGCGACGAGTATGCCACCGAGGGGATTGACCACGTACTCAGCACTGTCGTCCACAGAGACAACACCGGCTGCCTCGATCTTTTCATGAAGTCGGGAACCGGGCTGCTGTTTGTCATGGACAAGTTTACCAAGGCCACCAAGAAGGAGAAGGACGGCGGCAACAATTCCAAGACCGGCACAGAGGGCGACACAAAGCTTCTCAAGCTCTTTAACGAGGCACAAAAGACGCCTGCCAAGTCAAAATCGACCAACGAGCCGTGGTTTGTCCAGGCCAAACGCCATGGCGAGTTTGGCATTCGCCACTTTGCCCACCAGGTCAACTACTCGATCGACCAGTTTGCCGACAAGAACGTTGACTATCTCGGCGTCGACTTTTATACGCTGTTCCGCGGAGTATCGGCTGGCGATGCGCCAACGACAGTCAACCCGTTTATTGCGCGCCTGATGGACGATCGGAGCATTGTGGTGGAGGGCCATCCCCGTCTCGAGAGCGCAATCATCGATGCGCAGCAGTCGATGATGCCCCTTCGCGCGCCATTCACCAGCCACGTGCGCGCACAGAAGAAGCGCAAGATTACATGCGTGGTGTCGCAGTACCAGCGTGCTCTGACACAGCTAATTTCGGCACTCGACGAGACCCTGCCGTGGTTCGTGCACTGCATCAACCCGAACGACCACCAAGAGCCGCATACCTGGGACAAGGACCACGTCCAGCGTCAGCTGACAGCGTACGGAATCGTTGATATTGCCCGCGCCAAGAGTGCCGAGTTTACGGCGTCGCTGCTCCACAACGACGTAGTCACTCGGTATAACGTCGCATTCAAAAAGTACGTGCGCACCAAGGAGAAGACGGGTGCTGTCGAGCGCTGCCAGGCCCTGCGTCGTGCGATGGGCTGGGATGATAGCGACATGGCCATTGGCAAGAAGAAGGTGTTCCTAAGTTTTAACGCGTGGCGTCAGCTTGAGGATCCTCTGCGCGAACGCGAGAGACTGCTCGTGTGCGGCATCAAGGACGACGGTAGCGGTGGCGGAGTGGCTGCCGAGGACCTGCAGTCGGTCTATGAAGACGACGACGCCGAGCTGTTCAATGATGCAACGATGGCCGAGGCCGACGTGGCTAGCCTGCTCGAGTACAGCGCTGCGCTGCAGGAGCGCCAGATGAACATGCAGCTTGCGCAGGCCGATGTAATGGCATCTCCCCAAGCCTCATCCGGCGACGACGAGAAGACAGTCGACGACCTTGGTTTGGATGGCGATCTTGACAAGGGCGAGAAAGGTGCCCTGGATAACGCGCCAGTCATCGAGGAGGAAGAGGACAGCGATGCCGACAAGCGCATGTCGCGTTCACGGCGCTACTGGCTTGTGCTGGTCTGGCTTCTGACGTGGTGGGTCCCGTCGCCATTGCTCTCGTGCTGCGGAAAGCTGCGCCGTCCGGACCAGCGCATCGCGTGGCGCGAGAAGGTAGCTCTGTGTGCGTTGATCTTTGTCTGCTGCGGTGTGATTATCTTCTGGATTGCTGTTCTGGGCCTGCTCATCTGCCCGAAGCAGCATGTGCACACGATAGAGGAGATGCGCGGCCACAACACAGCCGACGACGCGCTGATTGCAATCCGCGGCGAGGTCTTTGACATCCAGGGCTTCAACCACATGGGCATAAACAGCAAGTACCTGGTCGACAACAACTATCCTGGCAGCGATGTCAGCGACCGGTTCCCGCTGCAGCTGTCGTTTGTGTGCCCATTCCCGGGGCTCGATCCACGCCTGGCGCTCTCGCCCAAGCCAGAGCCCTACTCGGACACTTGGCTGCACGACCATCGCTTCTGGCGCCACCCTGAGATGGTCGACGGTGGCTACAACTACTACCAGTACCGCCTGATGCGCATTATGCGCGAGAACTACTCGCGCGGCAAAATTGCCACCGAGCCGCAGCGCATTGAGATGGAGGGCAAGGGAATCGGGCTGCCTAACGGCACGCGCCGCTACTGGGCTATTATCAACAACGAGGTCTTTGACCTCACCGAGTACATCCAGCGCCGCGGAGCTCCATTTGTCGTAGTGCCGGACGGCCAGAACAACGAGACTACGTCGCGCATGTTTATGGACGACGGCGTGCACAACCTGTTCCAGATGCATGCCGGCCAGGACATCACTGACAAGTGGAATCGCTACTTTGCCAAGCGTCCAACTGCGCGCCGTCTGCACTACCAGTGTCTGCGCGGCGCATTCTATGCCGGCGTGGTTGACAAGCGCAAGTCGTTCCAGTGCTACTTTGCCAACTACGTGCTGCTGGCAAGTTCCGTCGCGCTGACCAGCATTATCTTCTTCAAGTTCCTGGCTGCTCTGCAGCTGGGCAGCCGCCGTGAGCCCGAAGAGCATGACAAGTTTATAGTGTGCAACGTTCCGTGCTACACCGAGGGCGACGAGAGTCTGCGCTCAACGCTCGAGTCGCTGGCTACGCTCCACTACGACGACAAGCGCAAGCTGCTCTTTGTAATCTGCGACGGCATGATTGTTGGCTCTGGCAACGACCGCCCGACGCCGCGCATTGTGCTCGACATCCTTGGAGCTGACCCTGATGCGGATCCAGAGCCCCTGAGCTTCCTGTCGCTGGGCGAGGGCATGCGCCAGCACAACATGGCCAAGGTGTACTCGGGACTGTTTGAGGCAGCTGGTCACGTCGTGCCCTACATTGTCGTTGTAAAGTGCGGCACGCCACGCGAGCGCACCCGCCAGGGCAACCGCGGAAAGCGCGACTCGCAGATCATCCTGATGCGGTTCTTCAACAAGGTCCACTTCAACCTGCCCATGACGCCGCTCGAGCTCGAAATATACCATCAGATCAAGAACGTCATCGGCGTGAACCCGGCGTTCTACGAGTTTATCATGATGGTCGACGCCGACACGTACGTGTTCCCAGACTCTCTGAACCGCATGGTCTCGTGCATGCTGCACGACGCGAAGCTGATGGGACTGTGCGGCGAAACCCAGCTTGCTAACGAAAAGGACACGTGGATCACCATGATCCAGGTGTACGAGTACTACATCTCGCATCACCTCAGCAAGGCCTTTGAGTCGCTGTTCGGCTCGGTCACCTGTCTTCCGGGCTGCTTCTGCATGTACCGCATCAGAGCCCCCGAGTCCAACTACCCGCTGCTGGTTGCCAACAACATGGTCAACGACTATTCCGAGAACAACGTCGATACCCTCCACAAGAAAAATCTGCTCCATCTCGGCGAGGACCGCTACCTGACGACGCTCATGCTGAAGCACCACCCGTACTACAAGATGAAGTTTACGTCGGACGCGCAGTGCCGCACGAACGCCCCAGATACCTGGCAGGTGCTGCTGTCTCAGCGCCGTCGTTGGATTAACTCGACAGTTCATAACCTGCTTGAGCTTGTCTTCCTTCCTCGGCTGTGCGGATTCTGCTGCTTCTCGATGCGCTTTGTCGTATTCATCGATCTGGTCTCTACGATTGTCATGCCTGCAACGGTCGTCTACTTGGGCTACCTGATCTACCAGCTGGCAGTAAGCACATCAGACACGCCACTGGTTTCTGTGTACCTGCTAGCGGCGGTGTACGGTCTCCAGGCGCTTCTATTCGTGTTCAAGCGCCAGTGGCAGCATATTGGCTGGATGATTGTGTATCTTCTGGCTATGCCCGTGTTCTCGTTCTTCATTCCGATCTACGCATTCTGGCACTTTGACGACTTCTCGTGGGGTAACACTCGCATGGTTGTTGGCGATGGCAAGAAGACCAAGTATGTTGCCGAGGTCGAGGAGTTCGACCCATCGACCATCCCGCTGCGCAAATGGGAGGACTATGAGCAAGAGATCCTCTACAGCCGCCCCGACAACGGCCGCCCGGACGACGCGCGCAGCGAGATGAGCAGCCGCGCAAGCATGTACTACGGAGGACATGCACGCCCGGCATCGGCAGCAGGCTCCGTGTACGGCGCCAATAACTACGGCTACTACCCACATGGCGGAGCAAACATGCATATTGCCAACAGCCCGCATGTCAACATAGCAATGAGCATGGCTGGTGGCGACATGGCCGGCGATGGCTCGATTGCTGGAATGGGCATATCGACACCCAACCACCGGTACGTGTCCGAGATTCCAGCGCCGATATCCATGATGAACCACCCGCAGGCGCTGGGCAACCTCAACATGGCTGGAGGCGGGTATCCGATGGGGCATGTCGGACTCGGAGCCGAAATGGCGCCATTGCAGTATCCGTCTGGAATGCCGAACGAGGTTATCATGCAGTCGGTGCGGCGCATCATCAGCACGGTCGATCTGATGATGGTGACAAAGAAGCAGGTCCGGCAGCAGGTCGGACAGGACTGCAACATGGACCAGGACGAGCTCAACACGCGCAAGTCGTTTATCAACCTCTGCATCGATGAGGTCCTCAACGAGCGTCTGTGAGTGCACTCCAAGTTCTAATCTTTCTTTTTTTCTTTCTTTCTTCTACGTTATCTCGAATTTATACACAAGCACACATATCCACATTTGTTCAATGCAAGGGCAGCATGACGCCCTTGTATTGTTGTCTATTTTTGGACCGCAAAATGGTGATTTCTCCGTTCCTCAGGTCGGCCGTGGAAAATGATTCAGAGATGTGCGGATAACAATAGCACTGATGGTGTATTAGGATGTGCAAATGAGCGGTGAGCTGTGTTGGACAGATCTGTGCAGTACTGAGCGACATTGTATATGATGGATAAGACTGGCGTTCCGGCAGCAGCCCAGGTTATCGAAGCGGTGTTTGCTTAAAGAGCCCGTGGCTTTCAAAGTCTAAACATCACAAGAGGCAGTTGCAATGCCCATGTATAAATACACACATTTAATCCATAAATAGAACGGTCATTTATTGGCCGATAGCTTGGAGGTTGATCGCCTCCCCTTCCTTTTCTGCGGCAAAAAAGAAGAGGGATTTCCACATTTTTGTGTATGCTTTGCAGCAGCAGTGCAGAGAGTGAGAGACACAGAGAGTGAGAGAGATTGGCGTGGGGTGTCGGTTCTTTCTTGTTGTGTTTTGGAGATTTTGCAAGTCGTCCATTTCTATCATTTTTTTCTTCTCTGCCGTCTCTGTCTCCTTTCCTTCGTTCCATCAGAGAAAATTTTTTTCATATCCATACATCCGATATAGCTTGTCGCTGTTTGCTCTGCCCAACTAGTGTATTTACAGCTGGGCTGAACTATATTCGATTGAACCGAATAGTCGACGCGGCACGCATACACACCCATCGCACAGGCACATACACGCACGCGCGGAAGTGGGACGGCCTCAGACTGCCTAGCATTGACGGGCAGTAGTACCGCAGGAACGGATATATTTTAATTTTAGCCGGAGCCGGGTGCGGGGGGCGCATTGTTTGATTGTCCAGAAGCGTTAGGATCTGGATTTGGGTGCTAGGGCTCAGCCACCGGCATTAAATAGGCAGCGCAGCATTTCTGAGAAAGCGCTGTTTGGCAGCTCAGGGAGAGAAATACAAGGAGAAAACCGCAAAACAAAGAGAAGCAAGCAAGCAAGCAAGAGCGATGCAGACGCAGGACAACGACGACCTGACGCGGGTGCGCAACGCGGCAGACATCAGCCTGGATGAGGTGGTGGACGTGCTGGTCAAGCGGTACGAGCAGCGGCCGCGCGCGCAAACGTACACGAGCATCGGCGACCGGATGCTGATTGCGCTCAACCCCAACGAGAGCAGCGACGAGTCATCGGACCAGACGGCGCTGCAGTACGTCGACGACTACAGAGACACGACGGATGCGCGGCAGGAGCTGGCGCCGCACGTGTTCAAGGTGGCGGAGCAGGCGTACCTGCACATGCGGCGGACCGGGCTGAGCCAGAGCATCAGCTTTATGTAAGTAGCGTGGGCCATGATGATAAGGTTGGGGTTGAGGTTGAGGTTGTGTTTGTGTTTGCGGTAAAGTGAGCAGGCAACTAACGGTGGCAGCTTGGGCTGATTTGTGGCTGTAGCGGTGCGTCGGGCAGCGGAAAGACCGAGCAGCGGCGGCTGGCGACGCGGCTGCTGTCGCTGGTGCGTGCGCAGTCGAAGCGGGACAGCCGGCTGTATGCGCGCATGCAGCACGCAGACATTGTGCTGGAGGCGTTCTCGCACGCCAAGACGGCGACGCACAACAACGCGTCGCGCGTGGGGTCGTACGTCGAGGTGCAGTTCGACGAGCGCGGCCGCGCGACGGGGGCCAAGATGCTGGCGTACATGCTCGAGAAGTCGCGCGTCACGCACGTGCCGCAGGGCGAGCGCGGGTTCCACGTGTTCTACTACCTGGCGCAGGGCGCGTCGGCCGACGAGCGCGCCGAGCTGGGCGTGACGCAGGCGGCGTACGACTACCTGCAGCGGCCGGGCACGGTGCAGCGCATCAGTGGCGTCGACGACGGCTCGCGGCTCGGCGAGCTGACCGAGGCGATGGGCGGCGTGGGGCTGGGCCAGCGGCACCAGCGCCACGTGTTCCGCACGCTGGCGGCGATTCTGGCGCTGGGCAACGTGCAGTTCCAGGCGGCGCGCGGCGGCGGCGACGGCGCGGCGACGGTGCGCAACCAGGACGTGGCCGACCAGGCCGGCGCGCTGCTGGGCCTGGCGGGCGACGCGCTGGCGGCGCTGCTGACGGCCAAGACCACGCAGGTCGGCAGCGACAAGTTCACGGTGTACCTGGACGGCGACGGCGCGGCGGCGCGGCGCGACGACCTGGCACGTGCGCTGTACGCGCTGGCGTTCAACTGGGTGGCCGAGTTCGTCAACGCGCGGCTGGCACGTGACGACGCCGACGGCGCCAGCGTCATCGCCATGGCGGACTTCCCCGGGTGGGGCGCGGCGCGCCACAGCGGCTACGAGCAGCTGTGCGCCAACTACGCCAGCGAGCGGCTGCACCACTTTGTGTTCCACCAGGTGTTCGAGGCCGGCAGCGGCGAGTACGCGGCCGAGGGCCTGGGCGCCACGGTGCCGGCCGTGGCCTTCGCCGACCGCTCGGCGTGCCTGGACCTGTTCATGCGCCCGCGCACCGGGCTGTTCGCCACGCTGGACCGCCAGGCCGCCGAGTACCTGCAGCTGGACCGCGGCGCGCGGCGCGAGCGCGAGCGCGACGCGGCTCGCGAGTTCGACGCCGGCGCCGCGCCGCGCGAGGCGGCGGCCCAGCTGCTCAAGGCCTTCAACCGCCAGCACGACCGGCGCGGCGCGGCGCCCAACGCGTTCTACGCCGCCAGCGGCAGCAAGAACGACATGAACAGCTTCACGGTGGCGCACTTCTGGGGCGACGTCAGCTACGCCGTCGACGACTTCGTCGACAAGAACCTGGACCAGCTCAGCGCCGACTTCGTGGCGGCCTTCCGCGGCGACGGCTCGGCCGAGAGCCCCGGCTCGGCCAGCGGCTTTGTGGCCGGGCTGTTCTCCAGCAAGACGCTGGCCACCGAGGTGCACCCGCGCGACGCCAGCGCCGTGGTGCAGGCCCAGGCGCCGTCGGTGCCCACGCGCGCGCCGTCGACGCGCCGCCCGGCCACGCGCGGCGCCACGCGCATTGCTCGCGTCGACTGCGTGGCCACGCAGCTGCAGCGCGCGCTCAACGAGCTGGTGGCCACGCTGGACGACACGCTGCCGTGGTTCGTGGTGTGCGTGCGCCCCAACGAGCAGGGCCGCGCACGCGTGGCCGACGCGCGCCGCGTGCAGGCGCAGGCCGCGTGCTTTGCGCTGGACGCCGCCGTGCGCCGCAAGGCCGCCGACTTCGCGGCCGTGCTGGCCGTCGCCGACTTTGTCCAGCGCTACGCCGGCGTCATCGCCGCGCACGTGCCCGGTGCCGCCGCGCTGCCCGACGACGCGGCACGCTGCGAGGCGCTGCGCCGCGCGCTGCAGCTGCGCGCCGCCGACATGGCGCTGGGGCGCTCCAAGGTGTTCCTGAGCTTCGCCGCCTGGCGCCGCATCGACGACCCCGTGCGCGCCGCCGAGCGCAGCGGCCTGCAGCGCGACGCCGGCGCCGGCGCCGGCGCCCTGGGCGACGCTGCCGCGTACGCCGACCCCGCCGACAGCCTGGCGCCCAGCTACGGCGACCAGTCCGAGGCGCAGCTGATGCTGCACGCGCAGCCGCCGGGCTCCGACGCCGCCGCGCACGTGCGCGCGCTCAAGGGCCGCCTGATGGGCGGCGGCGCCGACGTGCGCTCGTACTACTCGGACGACGACGCGTACGGCGACGCTGCCGCGCGCGACGCCGCGTCCGAGCTCGGCTCCGAGCGCAACTTTGCCGGCGGCTACGCCGAGTCGCTGCCGCCGTCCCTTGGCGGCCGCTCGGCCGGGCCCAGCCGCTCGGCGTCGGCCGCGCCGCTGGCCGCTGCGCACGCCGAGTCCGACGACGAGCCGGACGTGCCGGCCACGCGCGCACGCAAGCTGTGGGTCGCCTTCACGTGGCTCTGCACCTGGGCCGTGCCGTCGCCGTTCCTCTTGTGGTGCGGCCGCATCAAGCGCCGCGACCAGCGCATGGCCTGGCGCGAGAAGGTCGCGCTGTGCATGATCATCTTCTGGAGCTGCGCCTTCGTCGTCTTCTGGATCGTTGCCCTGGGCCTGATCCTGTGCCCGCGCCAGCACGTCTACTCGATCGCCGAGCTGACCTCGCACAACACCGCCAAGGACGCGCTGATTGCCGTGCGCGGCGAGGTCTTCGACATCAAGGACTACACCCACATGGGCGTGCAGTTCAAGTTCCTGACCGACCGCAACTACCTGGGCCTCGACCAGTCGGCGCTGTTCCCCTACCAGCTGTCGTTCGTCTGCCAGTTCCCCGACATGGACCCGCGCCTGAGCTTCCAGTTCAAGCCCAACCTGTACACCCCCACCTACTACCACGACCACCGCTGGTGGCGCCACCCTACCGAGAAGGGCTACAACTACTACCAGTTCCGCCTGATGCGCATCCTGCGCGAGAACTACTCCAAGGGCCACATTGCTGTCGATCCCAAGGAGCTGCTCAAGCAGGGTGAGGGCATCTCGAAGGACTACCTCGGCCAGAACCTGCGCCGCTGCATCATCCACGACGAGATCTACGACCTGACCGAGTACATTGCCCACCAGGGCGTCCCCTATCTGGTCTCCGACACCGAAAACTCGACCAACAGCGTCGGCACGCGCAAGTTCCTCGACGACGACGTCTACGACATGTTCGACCAGAACCCTGGCCAGGACATCACCGAGATGTGGGACCTGCACTTTGCCAACGACCCTACGTCCAAGGCCCTGCACACCAACTGCCTGCGCGGCGCCTTCTACGTCGGCAAGGTCGACCAGCGCAAGTCCGCGCGCTGCTATGCCGCAAACTACCTGCTGCTCGCCGCGTCCATTGCCCTTGTTGCCGTCATATTCTTCAAGTTTGTCGCCGCCCTGCAGTTCGGCTCGCGTCGCGACCCCGAGCCTGGCAAGAACTTTGTCATCTGCAACGTGCCCTGCTACACCGAAGGCGAGGAGTCACTGCGCCACACCATCGACTCGCTGGCCCAGCTCAAGTATGACGACAAGCGCAAGCTGCTATTCATTGTCTGTGACGGCATGATCATGGGCTCAGGCAACGACCGTCCGACGCCGCGCATCGTGCTCGACATCCTGGGCGTCACCAGCGACCAGGAGCCCGAGGCCCTGAGCTATATTGCCCTTGGCGAGGGCTCCAAGGAACACAACATGGCCAAGGTCTACTCCGGCCTCTACGAGTTCAAGGGCCACGTTGTGCCCTACCTGGTCATCGTCAAGTGCGGCCTGCCGCAGGAGCGCAACCGCCCTGGCAACCGTGGTAAGCGCGACTCGCAGATCCTGCTGATGCGCTTCTTCAACAAGGTCTACTTTGACCTGCCCATGACGCCGCTCGAGCTCGAGATGTACCACCAGATCAAGAACGTCATCGGTGTCAACCCGGCTCTCTACGAATTTGTCCTCATGATTGATGCCGACACGGTTGTCTTCCCCGACTCGCTGTCCCGTTTGATCGGCTCAATGAACAACGACATCAAGATTATCGGTATCTGCGGCGAGACCACCCTGGCCAACGCCAAGAGCTCGTGGATCACCATGATGCAGGTCTACGAGTACTTCATCTCGCACCACCTGACCAAAGCATTCGAGTCGCTCTTCGGCTCGGTCTCGTGTCTTCCGGGCTGCTTCTGCATGTACCGTCTACGCACTCCTGAGGACACGGGCACCTCGCGCCCGCTGCTCATCTCGAACCAGATCATCGATGACTACTCGACCAACCGCGTAGAGACTCTGCACGAGAAGAACCTGCTCCACCTGGGCGAGGACCGTTACCTGACCACGCTTGTGCTCAAGCACTTCCCCTACTACAAGAACAAGTTCGTGCCCTCTGCCAAGTGCATGACCAACGCCCCTGACCAGCTCAGCATTCTGCTGTCGCAGCGCCGTCGCTGGATCAACTCGACTGTGCACAACTTGTTCGAGCTTGTCTTCCTGCCGCAGCTGTGTGGCTTCTGCTGCTTCTCGATGCGCTTTGTTGTGTTTATCGACCTCATCACGACTATTATCATGCCTGCGACCGTGGTCTACCTGGCATATCTGATCTACCAGCTGACAAATCCCGACTCGACGACATCGTACATCTCGCTCTACCTGCTTGCAGCTATCTACGGCATGCAGGCGTTGATCTTCATTCTGAAGCGCCAGTGGCAGCACATCGGCTGGATGATTGTCTACATTCTTGCCATCCCGCTGTTCTCTTTCCTGATCCCGATCTACTCGTTCTGGCACTTTGACGACTTCTCATGGGGTAACACGCGCGTTGTTATTGGCGAGTCTGGTCGCAAACATGTCTACACTGTCGACAACGAGAAGTTCGACAAGTCGTCCATCCCTGTGCGCAAATGGTCCGACTACGAACAGGAGCTTCTCGACGATCCAAAATCGCAGTACGCCATGTCGGAGACCGGTTCTCGCTTCGGCGGTCCTGCTGCTGCTGCCGCTATCAACAGACCAGGCTCGGCAATCGGTAATGTCCCTCAGTCGATGGCTGGCTATGCAAACACTAACTCGGTCTACAACGATAACGGCTATGGCTACAGCACAATGCTCAATAGCAACCTCCCAATGGTTGCAGCCCCAGGCATTCCGGGCACCACCTTTGACTTTATGGCCTCTGGCCGCTCCTCGCCAGTCCAGCCTATGCTTGGCGCGAATGGCATGTCGAACGCATACGAGATGTCGCCTATTATTGGCCCTGGCGGATTCAGCCAGGCGCGCATGTCAACCGTCAGTGCAGCCATGGATCCGCGCATGAGCCAGGCAGGTGCAGTGCCGTATTTCCAGCAGGCCGGCAGCCCCATGGTAATGCCTGACCCGCGTCTGTCGACCGCATATTCGATGGGCCAGCCTGCGACTTCGAGCCCAATGATGCTTCCTCAGCAGGCGTTTGCGATGAACGCGTCCAGTCGGCCTGCGTCGTACGCGGTTGGCAGCGACCAGATGTCCATCCAAATGAACCCCCTCGACGTGGGTGTTGGCCAGAATGCAGACTACTCGGCCATGCCTATGCCTCAGACAGGCTCCCCGATTCAGCAGAGCCTCCAGCAGTGGCCTTCGGGTGCAGCAGACGAGCATATTGCCGCGCGCGTCGCAGAAATTATTGCTACAACCGACCTTATGACCATTACCAAGAAGCAGGTGCGCCAGCAGGTTATGGACAGCTTTGGTATTTCTGCCGATGAAGAGAAGGCGCGGCGTGACTTTATCAACCAGTGCATTGCCCAGGAGCTTGAGAAACGTCAGTCTGCAAACTAACAATTTAGCTGTCTTTATCATCATTCTATAAAAGTTACTCACATTTGCTTTGCCTGAAAGGTAGGAAATAGTTTATCAAATGATGACGGACACAAGCAATATTTAAAAAGTGTTATAGGTGCTCGATGTATGCGCGTTTACCAGTAACCGCCGTAGTATCTCCCGTAGGGGCTGCCGTAGTAGCTACCGTAGCCGCCATACCCGCCATACCCGCCATACCCGCCATACGGGTACCCATAGCCGCCGTAGCTACCGTATCCGCCATAGCCGCCGTAACCACCGTAACCACCGTAACCACCGTAGTAGGGATAGGCCCACATGTTCTTGCCACGGGCGCCAGCAGGGCCGCCAGCAGGACCTGCGTTGGGAGAAGCCTCGGCATGGGCGGGGCCCTCAGCACCCATCTGAGCACCCATCTGGGCACCACCCATCTGGGCACCCATCGACGGACCCATGTTGGCTCCCTGAGGCGAAGCAGCGCCCATCGGAGGAGCATTGGACTGAGCGGAGACAGCCGATGCGGTCGCAAGCACGGTCGTAATGGCAGCAGCGAGGAACTTCATGACTTATACTGTTGTTATTATTTCTTGTAAGAGTAGATTGGTGATGAATTGGATGGTTAAAGCCAAAAGTCAGTTCATGTGTACGTTCCGAGCTCTATTTATACAAGGGGTTGCAACGTCTTGTTTGAGCTTTTTTTTTCCTTACATAGGCTAAACAGCATGCTAGTGTATATACAAAAGTATCATTTTAAGAAGCTGTGACGGTATGGTTCACATGCAGTAATGCGGTTATAGTCGACAAGTATGAGCTGGGAATGTATTACCAATAGTTTATGACCTGCACAGAAATGCTCTACTGCATCTCTTGGCAACAACTAATCGGCTATAACGACTATATTTCTCACTTTTCTATGTTATTTCTGCTTTTGTAGCTATCACCATGTTACGGCTGTTCTGTAGGGGGGGGTTTATCTGTTACCACTCCAAGTAGACATTCACAGTCATGCCGATAAAATAGACGAATATCGCAACTAGACCAACTGCTCGACTCATATGATACTTTTGGCGAGGAACAACAACCAAAAATAACATCGAGTTGAACAGTAGGCAAGCAGTGCTAACTAGCACGGTAGGCGACGTAAGGGGAATCCAGTATGCACCACCGCTTACCTTGCCTCCGGCAAGAGAGCTAAACGCTGCGACGCCCACGCCAAGCAGTAGGCAGAGCATCGGCCCGCCGAAGCAAGCGCTGATTGCCATCATTGGATACCCCATGCGTGTGAGCGTTAGGTTGGTCACTAGATCGCCGAGGCTGTTGCCGAATCCAACGATAGTCAGACCCAATATCTCTTCGCTCAGATCCAATATCACGCCGAGTGCCTGCGTGATTGAAACAATCTCATCCGCAATGAGATAGACCCAAGCAAGGCCACTAACAAACCCGACAAAGCATGGTGTAATCTGTAACCAGTATGGAGGATCAGGCCGATGTCGTGAGATGTAGTTCCCTGCCAGCGATAGTGCGGATATGCTGAATGCTATAGCCAGATGGGCCATCAGCCCAAAATCCAGAACTGATCCGCCAATACGAAGGGCGGCGAGCAGAAATGGTACGGTTGTCACAGATCTAGTAAGCGACGTCATCTCCTCGGCCCATTCGATGTTGGCCTGTGTTTCGGATATCGGCCCCTCAAGCCGACCCCTCTGCAGGGCGCCGCCAGCACCAGATACCGGGTTGCCAAGTCTCTCCAAATCCGGCTCGCTTTGGGTCTGAAGATCCGAGATGTCGCTCCTTTGCGGAGGGACCTCATGCATCACTGGGACTGTTAGTGTCAAGAGAAGAACAGGTATGGCGCTAACCGCTATAAACCCCTTCAGCGGTTTCGATGCATCATGTCGCCAAAGCCGGAGAGTCGGTATGCAAGTATATGCCAGAGCAGATAGCTTACTGTGCCGAACAGCTGTAATGGGGTGGATCGCATCGACATCAACAGCAATACTGGGTGCTTGGTGCGGATGTCGAACTAGCAGCGGCGAGTTTGGGGATGCCGCAAGCATATCGACTATACTGGCCGAATGAAATGCATGTCTCGACGATAAAGGTACTGAGCCAGCAACGTCCATATCCGTCTGCAGAGACGTAGGGGAGATATCGGTGTTCACTTCAAGCTGCTGGCTGGGGAGGCGATCTGACAGAGGTTTCTTTTGAGAGCACGGCGTTGCGTGGCTGACAGGCGACCCTGCTTGTCGTGAGCCGATGTTGCAGTTGCGACTGCAATGGTGCTTCGTCTGCTGGTTGCTGCCGCAAAATACTGGGGACAGATAGTCCGACTTTTGTGTGCTTGGCTCGCAGTCGTCAGATGCAGATGCTATCGAGGGTGTCTCTAGCACTGGCGTCGGTGTCCATGTGGATGATGCTACCGAAGCTAATATGGATACTGGGCGAGTGTGGGCTGCTGTTGTGTTCGTCGGGGTGATCTGAAGATAATTTGATGCACTGTCACTCATCTGGTAGCTGCTGCTGTCGCGCTCCACCGATGACGATGTTATATTTGATCCGCTAGTCGGCTCGTGAGGGCCAGCCAGCGACTGTATTTTATAGTTGTTCCATGGCGGTGGCGTATTCTGGCTTGCGCTGAACGAATTTGGAGGGATTCTAGAGGGCCTTTGGCCGGAGGGATGTAATCCAGAACTATTCTCAATTCGGTCAGCTCCCGGATAGCCCGAATCATAACTCTGGCTCTCGCGCATCTCGCCTAGAATGTCCTGAAACTCGGCAGCAGCAAGTAACGACCTGCGGTGCTGATGTAAAATCTCGCCCAGCGCCCGAACAGACTGGCCGTTTGCCCCGAGGAACCCAGGCGCCAATATATCGCCGCTGACGTAATTAGCGTGAGGGATCCCAACTGTCTGGCGCCTTCTGCCTTCAGCCCCCGAAAGTGCACTGGTGCTGCTGTTATCAAAGAGCCCAATTGGCTCTCTAGCTACTGGCAGGGCACCATATGAGCGTGACTGGAATCGAGCCAGCAGCGGCCTCTCGTGGATGTCCAAACTAGCCTCTCGAGGTACGTGGACAGGGTTGCAGAGCCAGTCGTCTTCATCTGTCAGTCCAAGATCACGGCACTGCTCCTCGTAGTACGTGGTCACCATTACAGCTATGACATAGGCAGCATACAAACCGACCATACACAACGCCAAGCCGCGTGAGAGTCGCTCAGTGACGACAATCATGGCAACGATAGCAATGGTCGCAACAAAAAACACAAGCTCGCGGAGATACGATAGCCGATTGACCTTGTACCTCGGCACAATAAGTGTTGTAGCACCGGCAACGATGCTTATAATAAAAGACGCACTTCCGACAAGCTGGCCGATTGCTAGTGCTCCACTTCCTGCTTTCACCGCACTGAATGTCGAAAACAGATCTGGAGCGCCGTTTCCGAGCGCCAGCAGGGTAACTCCTGCCAGGCTTTCCGGAAGCCTCAGCAATAAAGATAGTGTGCTGATATTGGGCGAGAAGTACTCTGACGCAGAGACGCCCAGCCATACAAATAGTATCCCCAGCCAGAGCGTCATGGCCGCAAGAATGCCAGCGGGCCAAATAGCATTACAGAAGTATAGCTCAATATACCCGACGATTCCATTCCCGTATTCTGCACAGTGCTTGCGAATAGACCTGCAATTGCGCGGGCGCTCACGGATCGCTTTGCGGCACTTTTGGTTGCTAGTTTTTGATGTGCTGCTACTCCGGACACTCGTGTTGCCGCCGGGCACACTAAAGAAGGCATGGAGGAGGCCTGCTTCCTGACGGGGTGACGACGACATGGTCGTGTGTACGGTGCTGTTTCCTGCGGGACTGTCATCTAGAACTGCAAAGTAGCTGTGCTCGGCTTTCGGAGCAGCTACTAGTCTCGTTGCGGCTAGGTATGCATGCAGATGCATAGCTACAACAAGGGTTCCGAGAAGAGCCCCGTGCTTTGACAACAGCATCACTGGCCGTGGCGTATGCTGCTTCTGCGACAAGTGCAATATAGAGTGGCCTGTAGTGGGATATTGAATCTGATATTTAGCAAGTTTGAAAGCAAAAAAAAGGATACTAGTAAGAAAGTGGTAAGGAAGGAAAAGGAGCAAGAAGCGTCAGACGAGGGAGGGAAAAGGCCAGAACCAATTTAAAAATTATTATTTACATAGTGCTTCATCTTCTCCCCTCTTCTCCTCTTCTGCTGCGTCATTGTCCTATGCAGAGCTCAGGTGTTGGCCGAGCATGCTGTTTCCGCAGGTGATGGAAGCAGGTTGTGCTGATCGTGATGTGCCGATGATGCAGGGCTCTTTCGATCGGATATCATGATCTTGGGATACCGAATTTTCAGGGCCGTCGACGAGTCGATCTCGTCAAAGTCGTCGGTGTCGGGATTGTAGCGCCATACGCGGAGGAAGTTGCCGAATGGACGAGGCTCGCAGCTGTAGACATACCCTAGCGGAAGCTCCATGTCGGGCATATGCGTTGTCGGAATATCCATAAAGTACGAGAGCAGCGTGCGTGCCATGGCGCGATGGGTAACCAGCAGCACAGAGTGCCGGATACGCTCGAGCTCAACAATGACCTGCTGCAGGCGTAGAACGACATCGGCATATGACTCTCCGCCGATTCCTGGATATCGGTAGTAGAACTTGTCCAGCTGCCTGGCTTCAAACTCTTCGGGGAACTGCGTGGCGATTTCCTCGTAGGTCATTCCCTCGCATCGACCGGCATAAATCTCGTTTAGCGATCGGATGTTTTTGATGCGGTATCTCTGCGGATCAAAGTGCTCGACCGTCTCCATTGTGCGCTTGAGCATCGACGTCCAGATCTCAAAGTCTGGCTTGACTTTCAGGCGGAGCGAGGAATAGTCGATGCTCTGGTTGCTCGAATGAGACGACACGCTCTCGGGTTCGCTGTTGTTGCCGCTACTTGTGCCGCTGGCCATAAACATTTCCAGTCTGTGATTCTGCTCATCGACTTCCGCGGTAAACTCGAGACGGCGCCGGTCAATAAACCTGGCCAGGGCTTTGGCGTATCTTTCCCCGTTGGAAGACAGACCCGTGTCACCGCCAATGCGGCCAACAGAGTTGTCCTCGCTTTCACCATGGCGGGTGATGTAGATGACGCGCGGGTCAAGGTTCATGTTCATCAGGTAGAACACAACCTGGCTCTCTAGGAAGCCCTGGATGTTGTAGGCAATAACCTTTTTGCCAACGTCAATGATCTTGCAGTACTGTACGTCGTACTTTTCCTCTGCTGTGCCGATCGGCCTGTATGCGCGTTCGTAGTTGCGCAGGCGCGCACGGAAGTCAGCCTCGGCTACATCGGGGTCGATCCCGACATAGTCAGGGCTCTGAGTCTTCAGGCGGATATTGCGGTTAATGATGTTCTTGTCTGTGCATATGCTCTCCACAAACAGCAGATTGACATCTGTTTCGCTGCGCAGACGGTTAATTAGAGCGCTCCGGCGCTCGATTGTCGAGTTTGTCGCGTCGTGAATCGCGATCTGACCACCAGCCTGAAGCCAGCGCAGCAGATCCTCAAACACCTCCATGGCAACCTGCTCGCGCAGCTGCTTGGCCTTTTTGTTGTCAGGATCGAAAAACGTCGACGAATGGCGCGTATCGCACTGAGTGCATGATGCTGCCTGCATATCGCCTTGCCTCGCAGTTGACGTATGCTGCTGGGTGCCAGGTTTGTTGCAGTCAGCGCACGGCTGCTGCTGCTGCTGCTGATTATGCATCGCTGTCTTGCCAGAATTCGATTTTGTGCGCTCTAGGCGGGTAGTTGTTCCCGTGCCAGAAACCTCGTAGTCGTCTGCAGACCCCGCCAAGCGACGCCGGTCGCCGACGTTGAATATTTTGGTCTGGAAGCCTAGCCACGACAGATAGCGCTTGAGCTTTTTAACGATATAGCTTTTTCCGCGGGCAGGCAGACCCACCATCACGACAACCAGCTTGTGGTCGCTATCCGTCCGTGCATCGCTGTGACCTAGCGTGAGCATATAAGAACAAGTTATCAGCAAATATAGAGCGATAAAACTGAAATGGTATAGAAGGCGGGGATGAAATGGAGAAGAAAAAAGAGGAGAGCCAGCGAAATAGAGATGGCAGTGCTCTTCTGGCTTGGCGACTAAAGGAAGGGCAAGGAAGTGTATCTTTCTGAGTAGACCAGCACAAAGTAGATATTCTAAAGTGGGCTGATACCAGGCACTTTGGCAGGTAACTTTGTACCAAGAATGACAAAGAGATGGAGGCTAAGAAGAAAGAGACAAAGAACGGCGGCCAAATACCAGATGCCAAGAAACAGCAAGGCAGTAATTGGGTGATTCTGAGACTACTATAACAGCGCGCTGCTGGATGCGAGTCGCTTTGCGAATAGGAATAAAAGGCTTGTGTAGACAACGAAATGTAAAGCGGTGCGTCCTTACAGGGAAGCAAAAGAATAAGAAAGTAGCGGAGGTGGCGACGGCGGCCTTAAATAGGCGATTTTCTAGGCATTGAACATCTGAACAAACTATTTATGCATGATGCACAGACACCAGCCAGCCAAAGACGAAAATATGACGAGTGTGGAGATGGGAGAGGAGATGGGCACACCACCCCACCTGCTTCAATTGTGTGGTTCAGGTTTGATTTCGGCTCGTCGGCTGAGCAGATTCACCATCTCTCTCTGTCCAATGGAAAGGGGGCGAGGGATTTTTGTCTCTCAGACTTGTGTGCAGAGATATTCTCTACAAAAGGCAGGCCACACAGCCCACAACGTGCGAGCGCGCTTCCCCTCGCCCCACCCAGTCTCGGGCACTCGCGCTAGCAAGCGAATGGGTGTAAATCAGATACAGAAAAGGGATGATATTTATCCTTTATATTCCCTATTCATATCAGAGCACCATCGCGCGCTATCGATGCTAAATCGGAATTCGCCCCCAGCACATACATACGCACGCACGCACGCACATAGCTGCTGCTGGTCCCCGCAGACAGGCAGGTGATGGTGGCGAGAGCAGGCAAAATCGGGCAATTAATCCCACCAGCAAACGCACTGCCTATGCCCAGGCTGAGTCATCTAAAATGATGCATCATGGCTTTTTGTGTACATCTAGCGCGCAGGCCACACAGAATAGATTTGCTTCCGCTCCCAGCAACACGATGTGGCGCACAAGCCCACGCAGACGAAAAAGAAAAATTAAGAAATAACAGGGGATCTTTTTTTAGGGAAATGATTGCCTGCACGCGCCAGGCAGCAGCACCAGCAAGCGGCACAGCGGAGCAGCGTACATGTGCTTGAACGCGGGCTAGACGTCGTGGAAATCACCAGTACTTACCAAAGCGCTGAAATCGGAAGAACGGCACCGTGTTTGCAAAGCGAGGAGTGTCGAAAAGCTGCCCTATCGGGCTCGCATCCTCGGTCGTGGTCAGGTTCTCGTAGGGTATGCGGCGGAGTCGTTCGCTCATATGTGTACACTAGCAGGGAAATATTTGCAGAGTAAATTTAAAATGGAGGAGAGGCAATTCGGCAAGTAAAAAAATATATATGAAGACGGAAAAGGCGAATTTTTCTGTGAAAGTCGACCAGTGATGGTGGCCAGCGCGCGCAGCTCTTGAAAATAAAAACAACTGTTGATGCTACGCTACGCTGCTCGGCACACGCATCTCTCAACTGGTCGGAGAGTTTTTGCGATGTGATTCACCACTGCGCCAAGCAAATATTGACAGCAGCCGCGTCTGATTCAACTGATTTGCGTGATCTACCACCACCACCACCTCAGTTGCTTCCAGCGCCGCCGGCGCCGCCGCCACAAAACACCCAAATATAGCTCGCGTCTAGGCCAACTAGAGCCATTGGATCGCGGGTCGAGAGGGGTCCTGGCTCGCACGGAGTCTGTAGTCTCGTGCAAGACCTCACTCCCCATGCAAAATCCGCCACCTACGAAATCGGAATATGGCCCGAATATCGCGGCTGTGCTGTGTGGTAGGCCGATGACGAAACCAGAGGTTGGCGGCGGCACTGGCGTAGCGGCCCAATGCGACCCGCATAGTCGAGCCACATCCCCTCCACACGCGCCACACCCATTGCTCACACCAGAAGGAAAACACTTTAATTAATGCAATTGAAGCAAGGTATTCTATGACTGGCCATGGCAAACCCTATCGGATTTTCTGAAACCTCAAGCCACTGTTCCGCACACAGCGCTCTGCCTCAATTCAGATATCCACGGCAATTGACAGCGCCGCACAGACAGGGGATTTTGACGTCCTCGGGCGGGAACTTGTAGTCGTAGGTGACCTCCTCGCCCACCTGGATATCGTGGCTAGCATAGATAACTATTCGCTTGGTGCCATCCGCCACAATCGTTTTGGCAATGCAGTTGGGCTCGCAACTGTGGTTGACGAATCGCGCGACGTTACCGCACTTTGTAGCATCGATTACTATCTCGTCGTCAACCCTGAATAAGTAGCTACTGCCTATGCCCTCACGCTCATACTGTTCTTCGCGCAGGTCGGCCAGCTGCGACCGGATGCGCTCGCCGATATACTCGATTACAAACTCGCCCTGGTATATTGGCTCAGATGCAAACAGGCCCCAGTCGTGGATGGCGCTTTTTGAAAAGCGCAGCCTTTTAGTCCGCGACTCCAGCTGGTTGAAACGCAAGAGATCAGACCCACCACTGGGCCCGCCCGCTTCGCCAACGGCAACAATCCCGCTACTGGCATCCTCGCCGCCCGTATTGCCGCCAGTGC
Source organism: Coemansia erecta (assembly GCA_027574685.1). Classification (NCBI taxonomy): domain Eukaryota; kingdom Fungi; phylum Kickxellomycota; class Kickxellomycetes; order Kickxellales; family Kickxellaceae; genus Coemansia; species Coemansia erecta. The sequence goes on along the minus strand of JANBOJ010000045.1, from coordinate 15,459 downwards.
CATTCAGACCGCCAGTGCCGCTCTCACCCATATTGCGGATGCCCATGCTAAATTCGGCTCGAAGCTTCCTGTTTGCTGCACGGTGCGTGCGCGATGTAGACCCCATACTGGCATGGGATAGCGAATAGTACAGGCTAGCATCGCTCGTGCTGGACGCTCCGCCGCGTGCACCTCGCGATGCGACGCCGTCGACTGCGCCATTTCCCGCAGCCCCACCGCTGCAACTGGCTTTGGATTTCTCTGCAAACCCGCGCAGCCGCGATGCCACAGCAGCATCGGTTCCTCCAAAGAAGCTTGCAGCCCAGTGAAGTTGTGAGTGAAGCTGTGTGAGGTAGACGCCCTTCAGCTTTGCATCAATGCGATAGTAGCCCTCCGTACGAGCAGAGCCTGTCGGGTTTACAGGTATTTCGGGGACAGGAGCCACGACAGGCAGATCGATGTTTGCCAGAGACTCTGCCAGCGGTGTTCCGGGCTGAGATGAGTCAGTGGCCAGCATCTGGCTGCTGCTCCTGCCCCGCTTTTTAGGCGCGGTGGTCTTTTTGGCACGCTTGGCCGTGTCTCTGCTATCCACTGTTTTGCGCTGAGGTACCGAAACCAAGTCATCAAACTCGTCATCAAAGTCGTCGTCGCCATCCTCGCTAATGCTTGAATCCTCCCCAGATACTGAATCATCGATGCGTGCCAGCAGAATGCCTGCAGACGACTGTTTGCTCTTTGCGCTTTCCGAGACTCTGCGTGAGCTGGCGCTTGTCAGACGTCTGCGCTTTGTGGCACCCTTGTCTGTGTATCGGACGCGGCTGCCTGAGGAATGGGTGTCAGAGCCATCAAGGTCGCTAAGGCTGGAGACTGATCCGCTAGACTGGCCTGTTGGACCCCTCGACAAAGCGCGGTCTCTTTTATGGCCCCTGTTAGACCCGAGTACATCACCAGCATCTATGTCTTCTGATACAGACAATGTCTTGGTCGGCTTACGATGTGTCTGTGCTGATTTTGCACTACTTGCACCTTTCCTGAAGCTAGGGAGATCTGCCAGGACGGCGTTGATAGGTTTTGGACGCTCGCTATCCAGTCTGTTGTTCCTCGACATCCGCTTAAGCATCTCTGCCGGATCCACCGATGGAGCATTGGCAACGGCAGCCAGCCCACGTCCTACCACTCGAGTCTGGCCAGCCCCTGCCGATGGCCCTCTTGATCCCTGCAGAAAATCACCTACAATTGACTGGATCCGTCGCCGCTCCAGATCCTGTATAAATGCTGCAGATATCTCGCGCAGCAGCAGCTCCTGAGCAAGCGCATACAGCTCAGAATCATCATCTGCAAACACCTGTGTCTCCAGGCCCGACGATCGACCATGCTCTGGCACTGAAGTCTCACCGCTAGCAGCACCACGCCCTGCACTTGCCGACTCTCCATTCAGGCTACCGCGTGTGCTGGTGTATGCTTGAGTCTGTGTATGCGAGCGTGCTGTCGGCTGGCGCCTGGCCATTGCGTCCAGCTCAGCCAAGCGCGTATCGCTGGCAGGATCGTACAGCTCAACATCTATCGGCTGCCCGGCATAATGTTGCTTATCGCTTAGCCGCTGGCATCGATGCGCATCTCGGTCTGATTCGAATAGCACGTACCAGTACCCTCCATCCCGAACCACGCTGTTTGGACGAAACCGCTCAAGGTGCTGGAGCACATCGCTTTCGCTGTTACGCGAGAATGATATGCTGGAACGCGGTATTCTGATGGCACTAATCTCTGGGCGGGCGCGACGCAGCGAAGAAGTATGTTCGGATGACCCTCCAGTGAATGGTGATGAACGTCTTGTAGATGATGAAGCAGCCGGGGCTCTACTTGCGCTGGTGCTGCTGATCGAGTCGCGCCGTGTTTTCTGTTCAATTACGCGCAGCTGAGACTGCTGCAGCTCGTCAAAGTAGCTGCCAATATCAAGCGCAACCGATGCTGGTGGCTCTCCAGTTTGAACAGCCTTACCGAGCTTAATGGCGTCGTTTGCAGCTATCCTGGGATGGGGTGCATCAGAAGAAAACGCGTATTCTACACGAGCAATCCCCAAGCTCATCCCTGTCGACGGGTCATATCCCAGACGGACGCTTCCAACAGCCCCGTATGTCGCAAAGTGAGCCTTAATTCTATCAGCTGTAACTAGCGGCGACATACCCGATACAACAATGCTGCACTTTTCAGACCCACCAACTGAGTTCGAATCGTGCTCTAGAAGTGGTATGCGCAGCATCCATGGCTTATTTGCCTCTGGCTGCTTGCTACGCCATAGCTGACCGCGCGATCCGGACCGTGGGTCCCTGCCTCTGCTACTGTCTGTGCTTGTCTGGCGGGCGTTGTCGGACCATGATCCATGCACTCGATTGTCGTTGCGAGCTTGTGTTTGTATATGATGTCCTGGAGTGATGCCGCTGTAGGAAGATCTCGTGCTTTTACCCGAGGCTGATATCGAATCGAACCTGGATGCTGGAGAGGTTAGGCTGGGCGGGGTTGATAAATAGCCGGAACCCTTATGGCCATCGCTAATGCCGTTGGCACTGCTGTCGCCTCTACCTAGTAGCTGCCAGGAACCGGAAACAAGGACATCCGGGTCTCTGGAACCGCTGGACCCGCTTGCTCGCATGTCTACTGGACAGAATACGGGTTTAGTCCCGCTGAAGATAGTATGTTAGTCAGCTTTGAACGGCAGATAAATCACAACTGTGCAATACAAGGCTTGCTCTCCTACCTGTTGCTCTTGTCGCATTTGCTGGTGAAGACGCGTCAAATGGCCGATATCCGCCAGCGCTCATTGCCGCAAAAACAGCAATGCACAAATTGCAGCTTAAAATTGAGACTAGGAACAGAGACTGTTACAGACAGGCTAATAAAGTGCTTGGTTCAAACAAACTTGCAACCCGAATGCACGACCTTCCGCGGCCTGAAAAAATTGTAATAAATGAAAAATTAAATAGTGAGAGCAGGAAACAGAAAACCAATTTCGGCTCTGACACAAATAAGCATTTTTAAAACTACAGATGGTCGGTCATCTGGCGCGCTGATTGGACAACGCGTCTATATGGTTAGATGTGGAAGCCATCAACATTTTCAAACCGAAAAAGATTAAGAAGTTATAAAAAATAATATGGTATGCCCTACCAGACGTCGCGTCTAGATCACGTTCTGCCCAACTCTGTCAAAGGCACTGGCCGCATAGATGGCTCTTGAGGCCTTGCGCACCTTTTCGACATTCTCGCGGACGCGATCCTCAACCACCTGCCGCTCCTTCCTGTGCTTCAGCTTCTCGCGGCGAGAGCGCGTTGGCCACAGCTTGACTGTCAGCTCAAAGCTCCAGATGCGGAAGAGGAATACCTTTACGGCATCGAGGAGAACAAAGTATGCCAGCGAAATCGCAATCAGCGAAAGTCCCCAGCCGGCTCCTATCGAGGTGGTCAGCTCATGGATACCAAAGATCGAGATGAGCATTGCAAATATCTGCGTAGCCAGGATTGCAATGGTAAATGTCAGCGACGGGAGGTTCTCCCAGAAGAACCCAGCAAGACGCGTCGAGAAAATAGTAAAGTGCGGAGCGGACGACACATTGAGGTAGATGATGGTCTCCATCCTGCCATCCTTGGTCTTGTCGCCGGACTGCTTGTTGGCATCAGAGGGGATGTTGAAGACATCGCGCGCAATAAAGAACACGGAGAACGAGAGCGCTGTCAGGAAGCAGCCCAGAACGACAGACATGGTAATAAGCTGGCCAATACGCCATTTGTCAGGACGGCGCGAGATCTGGGCATTGTCGACAGAGATGACGAGAGTGGCAGCATCGTTGAGTACGGCGATAAAGATCAGAAGCACCGCCTTCATCTGCCAGCGGAATGCCAGAGTGATGATAAAGAAGAATATCAGGAAATGAACCGTCGATGTGATACGATAGAGCGCATACGAGCGCATTCTCTGGAAGATGGCCCGGGAGGTCAGAATACCGTCAACAATGGTCGAGAGGCCTGGGGCAAGAAGCACAATGTCGGCTGCCGATCGTGCTGCGTCCGTGCAGTCGTGCACAGCAATGCCCACATTTGCCTTCTTGAGCGCTGGAGCATCGTTGACACCGTCACCTGTCATGCCAACCAGCAGACCCTTTGACTGGAGTAGCTCGACAACTCGGTACTTGTGCTCGGGGATTACCTGTGCAAAGCCATCAGCATGGAGACAGCGCTCGGCCAGCTGCTCGTCCGTGGCATCCGGGTCGGTGAGGCTGTTTGCGTCGAGAATAGCACGGTTCATACCGAGCCGGCCAGCAACCTCCTTGGCAATAATGAGCTGGTCACCAGTCACCATCTTGACAACTACGCCCATCTCCTCGCAGCGGCGGATAGTCTCGCCAGAGTCCGGGCGCGGCGGATCAAGAAGCGAGATCATTCCGATGAGCTGCCACGAATCGAGACTTCCTGGAACCGTACGAGCTACGCCGAGAGCACGCAGACCGCGACGTGCAAGCAGATTGACGGCATGAGTTGCCTCATTATCCCCTCCAGCAAGCTTGACAATCACCTGCGGCGCACCCTTGGCAACCTTGAAGGTCTCGTTTGCATGATGGTCGATGATAGTTGCCTGAGTCAACTTGGTAGCCGGGTTGAATGGCACAAACGAGGTCACCTTGAAACCGGGTATCGTGTGGCCAACACATTCTGCCAGAAGCGGTACATCGCGCTTGGCGGCCGTACGGACAGCCATCTCGATAGGATCGTTGGCACCGGGCTCCGACGCCAGATACGAGTACAGAAGCAGATCCTCCTTGGTGTACCCGGGCTTGAGATAGGGCTCATCGAATGTAAGCTTGTTAAGAGTCAGTGTACCTGTTTTGTCAGAGCACAGCACCGACACAGACGCCATCTCCTCCACAGCAGTCAGACGCTTGACAATGACCTGTTTGGCTGCGAGCTGTTTTGCGCCAACTGCCATGGTAACAGACATGACAGTAGGCAGACCGACAGGAATTGCAGCGACAGTCAGCACCAGGACATCACGCAGAACGTCAAAGACGTCCTTCTTTGTCAGCTTTTCAACCTCGTTCTTGCGTCTAACCAGAAGGTAGATGAAGATGACAACCACCATCGTTAGCGTAATAACGACGAGGAAGTTTCCGATCTGGTTGATAATCTTCTGGAAATGACCCTGCTCATTAGTGATTGAGATTAGGTTGGCGGCGCGTCCGATAAACGTGTTGGCACCAGTCTTGGTAACCACAGCCAGCATCTGACCCTGCTTGCAGATCGATGACGAGTAGATGGTGTCGCCTCTCTTCTTTTCTACCGGCAGGGATTCGCCAGTCAGAGCCGACTGGTCGACTTGCAAGTTGACCTCAGACTCGGACCCATCAACGCTGATACCCAGAAGACGACCGTCCGCAGGAATGATGTCGCCCAAGCGCACGGCAATGATGTCACCAGGAACCAGGGTGCTCGATTCAACTTCGATAAGCTTTCCGTCGCGGAACACACGCGACTTGAGCGCAAGCGTGTTCTTGAGCGCGTCCAGCGCTGCGTCAGCCTTCGATTCTTCAATGAAGCCAATAAGCGCGTTGATGATGAGCAAGCCACCAATAATCCCAAAGTCAACCCAATCTTCGACTACGCCAGAGAGAATAAAGGCCAGCTCGATAAGGTACGCAATAGCGCCTGTAAAATAAGACAGGAACTTGAGAATCGGATTGGTCTTCTTCTCGACAATCTCGTTTCTACCAAACTGCGCCAGGCGCTCTTCAACCTCACTGGAAGAAAGACCCTTGAGGGGCTCAGTCTTCAGCAGGGCCTCAAGCTCTGGCGGCAGCTCTTCGCTGACTTCGACGTGCTGGTGATCCTCAAACTCGGCATCCTTTTCGTTGACTGCCTTCTTCTCGTTGGTAGTCATTTTTCTAGCTTCAGCAAGCACCGATGCACGCTCTACGGGTCATGATTACGAGAATGGGGTATATGCACAAATGCATTAATATGAAATGCCGACATACATATACAACACATATATCGAATGGACGGAATACTTACAACTACAACTGCTAATTTGCCGAATCGTACGGTTAAAGCGGGCTAGAGTAAGGAGTGAGAGAAAAAAACTCGAAATATAGCAACCCTCAAGCACAAGAGAGAATGATAATATCCTAAGAAAAGAAAGTAAACTGTATGGAGACTATATTCAAGTAGATTCAGCCGTTACGCCAATTTTAGAGGAAGAGAGAGAGAGAGAGAGAGAGAAACTGCGCAATTCTTTGTTGTGGAGAGGCTGTAAAGAAGAAAGCGTAAGGTGGTACCTGGAACGTAAAGAGACGCCTGCTCTAAACGTGGGGAGAGTCCAGTGCTAAAAACTACTAAGAATGGAAAATGCGGGGGAATAGAGAGCAGAGTCAGGTACGGGCAGTGCTGCCACAGCAACCAGTCAGACTGAAATGCTATTAATACTAGAGAACGAGAGGCCTGCAGCCACGGTATAAAGGGTGCCAAAGATATAGCAATTAGTTTCGACTATGAGCTGTCCAGAAAGCAAAACGAAAAGCAAGAAAAAAGATTTGGAAACATGTACCGGCTGTGTTGTTGACAAGAGGCGAAAAGCAAAGGAGCCTGGGCGGCGCGACTTTGATATTTATTATTGCAGCATGGCCACATTTGCAATTGCTGTTGTTCCTACGCTGATTGAAGAATATAAAGCTAAAATATGATATTGGGCATAGAATAAGGGAATGCAACAAAACAAGAAAAACGGGGGAAGGGGCGGTCAGAGGAGGAGGCGATATCCACCCCCCTACCACCTCTCCCTCCCCTTCCCATCTTTTTACGCCGACTTTATAAGGGGGAGCTTTTGTCGCTGTTTCTGCTGCTGCTGCCTCTAGTTCCCGACAAAATATGTGTTTTCCCGAGCGCAGCATGACGTATTTGCGTGATCGCGCTGCGAGGAATGCGGGTTGCCAGAGAACATGGAGAATTTTCGATTTTTCAGAAAGTCCGATCAGACTTTCAGAACTTTTCCGGAAAATAGCCTCAGGCTTTTTGCGGTAGCTTTTTGGCGGACTGTAAATGGAGCCTATTCAAGCCGGTAACCGTATGCCGCGACACTTTTAAACTCGGGCCAACGACCTGACACCCTCCCGTTATTGGCCGAGTAATTGACCGCAGTACAGAACCGAGCAGCGTGTGCGTGCGTGCGTGTGAGCGAGTGAGCGAGTGAGATGGGAAACGGACAGAATAGGGGGATCCAAGAAGGCAGTACACGGTAATTTATCTGCCAGGCGCTGAAGAGCATTATCTTTCTTTATCTTTCAGGTGGCGGTTCTGGAAAGGGCGGTTTCCATTATGCTGCGGCAGCTGATACTTGTGGCTACTGATACGAATTTGCAGCAGAAAAATACAGACAATGAAAGCACATACACTCTCAATAGAAAAAAGAGAAGCTTCCATAGATACTGCGTGGCGCATAGTTGTCGGCCATAGTAGAGCCTGAGTATCGGGTGCTGAGCCAAAGGTAAATAAACAACCTGATAAACTGGCACAGCTCTTTATTCTTTGCTGTCTACGTTTGCATAAGAGAAAGCAAAAGCTGGGCTATTGCAGCGGGTTAGATGCTGATATGTACAAGACATCCCAGGTGTTACACCTGAAACAACAGTCCTGAAAACCCCCCGAAGCCAATATATTTATGCAAACCATTTTACAGCTCGGAAATTGGTGTTCAGGAGCATGTCTAAATAATGCATGTTCAAGTCATGAGTTTAATGACCATGTTGCGAATTAACATTATTTGTTTCCGGGCGGCGAATTAGAGACTCACCATCCTGCAATTGTGTATCTACCCGTTTTAAACAGGATTCCGTATAGGTGGCATAAATCGGTCTGTTGCTGACATTCTTCAGCCGATATCTCATACATGTTTGGCTAGCTAACTGACCCGACCTGCTGGCCGGCTGACCGGCTTATCAGAACACTATAAGGATTGGCTTGCCATAGCAGAGGTACATTCATGCCTTACTTGATGTATATTAAACATGGATTTCTACGTGGAACCGGCACAGCGATGTGTACAAAAGTCACCTGCCAATCCTTGCTTTTATGTTGACCGACAGCAATGTTGTTGTTTTTCTGTTCACACGGGTTGGGTTTTTGTCGAACTACATTAATGCAACTTTTGTATTCTCGGGTGTGAATTCTGGTCTTGCGTTATTCTGCATCTTTGCAGCACCGCTCGGAATTTTGTCTTGCTGCGGGTATATACACAACGGCCAGATTTGGGCCAATAAATTAAGCGGAATAAAATCAATCACAAAATCAAGCCTCGATGTACTATAACTTACATCGGACATTCAGACATTAGATACTAATGGTTGACAGAATATACAAAGTAATTCTAATTTAATGGCTCGATAAGTAAAATAAAATAAATTAATAAAATAAAATAAAATAAAATAAATTGCTGCCCACCCAACTGCTCAACTGCTTTCCCGCTGTTTGCCACCATACCCACTACAATTATTTCTGCTGGCTTTCATAGCTATTTCGATCTTGATAGTTCTCCATGTTCTGTGTCAGTAGCCTCATTATTTCTGGTCTTATGACTGGGGGTATTTTGAAACAGAGTGATATCTGTCTTATTGCAGATCAAACAGTTTCTCTACACTAAAACATACTCCATATAACACACACATCAGCATAATGCAAACATATAATCATTCTCTCCACTTTCACACACATTTTCTTACCACAAACAAATTTTCTTCCCTCCCTCACTATAAAAACCCAACATCCCTCATCACCCCCTCAATCTTTCCAACCTCATCCACATCTCGCTCTCATTCAAATACCTAATATATACCCACACCTTCAGAACACACACACACACCCGCAACAGCCCAACTCGCCTATCTCGAACTAACTCTGCTTTATATATTCCATCTCGAGGCCAGCCTGTGTTTAGGCTGCCATCTGCTCAGTCACATGTGCCGTGCTGAAAAAGCATTACCTTACCTGGCGGATGTGACAGTAGATGGTTGCCGCAGGCTGGCACCTCTTCTTTATTAACTCTTATCCAGGGCGGCTATTGCTTGCCCTACACAGTCCTCCACCAGAAATGATGGATGTGTCAAGCTACATTGTAAGTATATGACAATATGCTCTATTGATCCTTCACACACTGTAACGTCCTTGTTATTAACCAACTCTGTCATCTTCTACCCCCCTTCTTCTCTTCTCTTTCCTTGTATCACGCACATTCCTCGGAAAACGACACATCTTCCTGCGACATTGCCCTGACTCGTTCCACCCTCTGCTTCGCTCCTCTTCTTCACTAAACTTACACTCGCCGACACTCCGCCATTTCCCAAAATCTGGTCTACTCTCGCCGACATGCGCACACTCATCGAAAAACGAAACGCCTTTCTGCTGCCATGCTCCACCCCCTATCCCGCACAAGATCGTTATTTTTCATTGGGAATCTGTTTTTTCGCGGGCGAAAATCACTTTATTGGGCATAGTCTGGCCGAAGTGTAATGTTTCTTATTGCAACCTATGCCAGAAGACTTTTTGTTACCCGCCACAGACAAAGCATAGTGAGTTTCTAATAAAAAAATATGTTTAATCCATGTCAATAGATTAAAGCGAAACCTTTGCAAGCTTTGCAAAGCTTGGCGCCTTCCCCTGCCAAACACCACGCACAAACCCGCCTTTGCAGTCACCGACCACTGCTGTCAGGCGAGCTAGCGAGTTTATTACCACAGCCTCATTGCATCCAACGATAACAAGGGCACCGCCTTCAGCTTTGGCCCCAGATGCGACTATTGCCGCCCATTCTGTATCGGAAGCAGCATCGCCATTTTCACTGCTTGCCATCAGCTTGACTAGCTCACTTCCTATGCTGCTAGCAAACGGCCCATCGCCATCTTCACAGTAGTATACTACCGATCTAAGCCCATTGGCGCTCGGAATGGATGAAATGATCTGTCTGGACAGGTCGTGTGCTACCAGGGGTGCTAGCTGCCGGCGCAATGACTTTAGCGACTTTATCGAGATCTTGGTCTGTTTGATCGTCCGCTCTACCGCTTCACAGTGCAACTCGGGTGGGCATGAAAGTAGATCAGTCAGAGTTCTGTCGCGATTAAGCGACTTCTGGGCATAGAGACGAATCCGCTTTCCAACATAGAAAAACACACGAGCGTTTCCTCCACGGATCCGATCCGTCCCTGCTAGTTTAATCTGCTGAAGCTGAGCCGTGCTAGCAACGTGTGTTCCACAGCAACTACAGGCATAAGATGAGCGGAATGGAAAATATTAATATGACCATGATATAGTTGTTGGCGGTCAGTAGTGCCAAGAATGGTGTGTTCGGTGGAATATTCGGCGTATCCCTCATCTGCAATAAAACAAGCCACGAGCATCTGATGTAAAAAATGGCAGTAGTAGAAACGGCAACAATCGCTCCCTCGATCTGCATAGAATTTTCCTCCTACTGCCTACAAGTAACAAGGGTATAACCAGTGCTCGTTTGGATTACTCCACGGAATCGTAGCTATAATGTACTTACGCGTTTCGATCCAACGCACTTCCAGGCATCCCAATTTCGACGTAGCGGATCACCCCACCAACATAATCGTCAGGCACCGACGTTGGCACTTTGTCCGAATCCTGATCATACACATGTGTATTTATCGGAAGTCCCTTGATAATTGCCTGGTTACACTTTTCCTCAATGTCGTCTAGCATGGTGCTAGACAAAACAAAGTCTTTGCAGGTGTTAAGCTCCACATGAGATATATCAACGCCAAGGTTCCACGAAACTGTTTCCAATCCGTATTCGCGTTCTATAAGTGCACTTAGAAGATGCTGTCCGGAATGCTGCTGCATATGATCGAAACGCCTCTCAAAATCGACCTTTACATTCACCCGCGTGCCAGGCTGGAAGGCTGCCGCTGCGTAGTGAATGGCACGTAGACCGTCGCGCCGAACATATCGCACTTCAACGCCACCGATGCATCCTTTATCAGATGGCTATATATGTAACAGAGACAACGTAGTCTTTTTTAGTCGTCTTTGTGCTTTACTTTAGGAGGAATCAAGATTATTTATGGCACCAATAAGTGCATAATGTGCTAATACCCACCTGTCCGCCACCTTCTGGAAATATTACTACACATATAATATTGCAAATACAAAGATCAGAAACATGAATACGAGATATAAATTAGTGCTCGAATTAGGTATACTTCTCTGAATCATACCGGTGTCTTCAAGCTCGACTGCATATAGCCCATCACTGTCAGGCATTTCACTACAGGAAATGACACATGTATCAATGGCTTCAATAAATGGCTGCTGCTGGCAGGCCAACAGTCCTACGGGCTTGAACTCCAATGACGCCATAGTGTGGGTGAAAAATATATAAAAACAATAGGGGGCAAACTAAAATGTAACAATTCTATGGCCTATTTGCATAGAACGCAACAACAGATCTTTCATAAAATAGCAGTTATGGTTGATCTAAAAATGGTTTTGCGATTTGCTTTAAATAAATAAATAAAACTGCGTGAAGTTAATCAAGCCCTCACGAGGAAAGTAAACAATATTACATGAATAACTGGCAATTATATTCCTGGTAAGTATGTAAACTCTCTTTATTGCATTATTTTGAGACTATTTGTAATTGGTATTCCGATTTATATTTTAGTTACATGCGTATAACCTTATAACAAGCAATACATTCGTGTTTTTCAGCTTAGTTTGGTATTATCCTAGTCTAAACTATGCCTATAGATTAACTCAGAACACAATGGTAGAAGAAGAAAACGCGGCTGCCTTGAACAAAGCCTTTACAACTTGATCGGACTGTTGTAATTCCATTTTCGGGATAATAATATATCTAGATTTAATAATTCATAATAATCACATTGGCACTTCTTTTAAAAAGTACTTTCTAGTGAGTTGCTTAGACTAATCACAAGGCTAGGAATACGTTCTGAATGCTATGTAGGCATTCTCTCCAATGTCAGTCCAAAGCTCAAGAAGGCAGCATTAGTGGTATATGCCGTGAACCTAATTGCAGTTGTATAATATGGCAACAAGGGCGTCAAATATTCATAGATGGTATTGTAATTATACTTTCATGAGTACCTGTTAGATTACTCACATATACAATACGATCTACAGAGCTAATATATATTTTATGATTCTTATGACCAAAATGACATAGTATCTGTCTCTCCTGTTCTTGAGGCAAAGATCAACTATATATACAGAAAAATTCCAAACTAAATGGATGGCTAGCCAGCATATATATATGTGTCATATATTTCATTTTAGCACATGTAAACAAATAACTGAATATCATTATTGGGAATAAAATACAGAGCTGAAAACACATCGAGTATTGTAAAAAAAAATACAATAAAAGAATCAATAATTAAAACAAAACATACAAAATTAATATGCATAAACAATGTAGAGTATGTAGCCTATACCAAGTAAGAAAAGATAAAAACAGCAAAGCTGAGTGAGGTGGAGTTTAGATAGATATATTAACCAGCGATCAATACTTGATTTATACAAATGAAGAAAATTTGATATTTATAAAACTAGGAAGGTATTACTGCATTAGTTACAAACATATTAAAAATTTTGAATTTTTTATTCAATGATACTTCAAATATGCTTTACTTAAATAAAACTTTTCTCTACAAGAAACACAAACACTGCAATAATTGAGATATGCAATGTAGGTCAGCATGGATTAGCCAGGCATAATAGCCTTGTGGTTTTCTTTGGTGCCCTATCATACAGCCATTATTGCTGAACTCTTTGTATTGGTGCATTCACATGACTATGAAAGCTTACCAATTATGTCAGAATTCTAGATGTACATATGAGTTGCATATGCAAGTAACGAGATAACTGCTCATCATTATAAAAGTGAAAAAAGATAATTAACCATCTGGAAGAGATGATATCAGTCTGTCTCTTCTGATTTTATCTTGTTCTCAATATATAACATCTTCTAGTGCGTGCCATCTAATTGACTAATTGTATAAACATTTTGTTATATAGTTTTGATCTCTGCTTTAGCTTGACACTGCATACCAAGGCTGCTGTAGCCATTCCAAACACGTTGTGCAAAAATATGTGAACAAAACATAAAATTAATGTAGTAACAAAACTCAGTGGAGTAAAAGTTAAAGCTTGTTGCAGCTTTGAATTAGTTTATCTAGCAGACAAGGATATAGAAAATAATATTAAAATGATTGTTATAGTAGCTGTCTAATAACTACGGAATTGTGTTTTCTTTCTTGAAGCTTAAATTATCATATTTTACATAAACAGTTATCCTTGTGGATATACTCGGTATCTCATTTATATCATCAAATAAATACTATGTTTTTGCAGGCTACTGGACAGGAATTAATTTATTTTCTGATAACATGTTTATTGTAAAATACTTAAGATGGAATTTTAAAAGTATCTAATTTTTTATTGAAAAAGTAATGAATATTCAGCAAGTGTTTTTTATTTCTTAAATACTAAACTATGAAAACTCCAAGCATATACAGCTATCATAATAGATATACCAGCACCATGTCTGCACATGGTCATGCTGATATCCCAATGTGATGTATTCCTGATTGGTGTCATATTCTAACATTTACAGATGCCAGTTGCTTTCATAATATTTAGCGCAACTTGGCTAGCAGCTTTGAAAGGTGGTACTGGAGGTCATACCAAATCATCTGGCCAGTTGACACACCTTCAGCCATTCAGAGGTTAGAGGCTTTTATATTTACAGCATCGTGCTAACTGGTCTTTATGGGCTATATGGTAGGGGACCTGCTTGATCCTGGGGGGATCCCGGTTCATAGGCTAAATAAATATGCAAAGAATATATTAAATTATTGGTAGTAGATGGGATAATAAAAACAAAATAAGTATATTATATCTGAAGCAATGTGCCAAGATTATTTAAATAAGTAATAATTAGGCAAATGCTCTCAGATTATGAGGTATTAGATGACCTCCACTATTTAAATGTTTGGGCAGGCCTGCATACATTTCTTGTGTAGCTTGAGTTGTTTTGATTGAAATAGTCACAAATAATATAGTTGTTTACTTATGCTGCAATTTAACATATTTAACCTTACTACTGAGCACTACGATTAAGGATGGAATCAACCTAACATTTTTGATATTGCCTTTATATTTATATGCACTACTTACTTTTTAATGTGTTGATCTATGTATTACTTTGTAGTCAACAATACCACTTTGCTGCAAATTGCTCATTCTTTTCCAAAGAAACCCAGTAGCTAGTATAGAAGTTGTAGAATATTGTTTTATTGTAGGGCTGACTATGCATTGCTTTATCTTCAGAGAAAAGGATGGTGTATCTTTAAAGTGTTAGTCTGTTAGCCAGCACTCATCCATCTCTAGAAGAGGCAAACTGGGTATTGTATGCATGTATTAGTACAGTATTGGCATGTTTCTTGTCCATCCAGATTGCCCCAGCATTAGAGTGTCCATACTGAAAGAAAATGAAAACTGAGCAAGGTTGAGTGAAGTGAAGTGAAGTCAAGAAGCAACATCAAGAGTATCAAGATGTGTGTGAAAATATAAAGAGATGATTAAAAAGATCAGGTTGATCCAATCAGCAATTCTAACACTCCCCCTGACAAGTAGATCACTTCATGCTAGCAGCTTTGCGGTGCTTGACAAATGGATCAATGGGCAGCACCTTGGTCAGGTAGTCGGCTACTTGGCTATCAGTTGAAATATAACTGATCTTGAATAATCCTTGAATCAGAGCAGAGTGCGGAAGTAGCAGAGTGGACTTGAAATGTTTGTTGCCATCTGTAGTTGCACCAGTGCGTGTGTTGTTGACAGTACCCTGGTTGTCACAGTAGATGGTTGGAGTATCCACTGGAAACCTGATGTCAACCATGAGATCTTGAATCCACATCAATTCGCGAACAGCAGCAGTCAGAGCAGCAGTTTCAGCCTCAACTGTGGACTGTGGGGGCAGAGAAAGAACCCGACGCTTAGACATCCAAGAGATTGCTCCCCCTGCTAGTGTGAACACATAGCCCAGTACCATGGGGTCTGCAGTTCTGAGCCCAAAAGAGGCATCGCAAAATCCAACAAGATCTAGATGATCATATTTGCTGTAGTGAATCGCCTGGCTGCAGGTAGTGTGCAGATACTTGAGGACTCTCCTGGCTGCCTGCATGTGCCTGTTCAGAGGCTCCTGGTTAAACGAGGCTAGCTTGGAGGTTGACAGAGATATGTCAGGGCAGGTAACCATTGCAAAGTACTGCAGAGAACCAACAAGGGAGTGAAATGAAGTGGGATTACACTTTTCAGCATGTTCACCATTCTCGCCTAGAGTGGCACTTGGAGACATTGGGAGCAGAGTCTCATTGCAGTTCTCTAGTCCGAATTTAGTGGCCAGGCT